>CANUEX010068402.1:0-52339 GCA_948099535.1 Jatropha multifida
TCAATTAACGGTTATTCAATAAATTTTCGGGCGAACCAAAATGATTTTCGATTCCCATAATATTACGTGGCGTAATATTATTGGCTAATAATTTACAATTTAAATGGGAATGTTTCGAAATAAAAATTTCAGGGTATTATATTTTTTCTCTTTGAAATTCTTATATATTAAAATTAAATGAAGCATAAGAATATTAAATCTTAATGAAATAAATTTTAATAGATTGAAATTAATATTTTAATTCTATTTGTTAATCTAATTGAGTTCATTTTTATTAAATATGACTCTAGTATAACTCTATTAGTTCTTTTTTACAAAACAAAAATTATTTAATAAAAGATTTTTATATTTATTATATATTAATTATAATGAAATCTTATTAGTTTAATGATAACTCCATTATTTAATAAATTTAATTTTATTTAAATATAAAAGATTGAAATCTTTTAATTTTATTTAAGAAAAATAGTTTTGATTAATGTGTATACCCTTGTTATGTTTTGAGAAGGTGGAGATGAACGTTTATTGGCAACAGAAGAAGCTAAGGAAATTTTGTAAAGAAAAGGGTATCCATATAACAGCCTACTCTGCATTGGGAACCAAAAGGACTCCTTGGCAAGGTAAACTTAGATCTCTGGAAAGTGATATCATCAAACAGATTGCCACTGCTAGAGGAAAATCAGCGGCTCAGGTAATTTGCATATAGCCTATATATATATATGTATAGTTATTATGAAAGAGATATATGAGCTCTAATTGGGTGCATGGATGATCAGGTGTGTTTGAGATGGGCATATGAGCAAGGTGTTAGCGTTGTAGTAAAAAGCTTTAACAAGGAAAGAATGAACGAGAACTTGATGATATTTGATTGGGAGCTAGGTGAAGAAGAGCTGCACATGATTGATCAAATTCCACAGAACAGAGGTACTCTTGCTGAGGATTTTGTCTCAAATGAAGGCCCCTACAAGTCCCTCTCTGACCTCTGGGATGGAGAAATTTAATACTACTAATTTTTCCTTTTCAACAAACCCCTCTTATTCATTAATAAATTATAGGATTTGGTTTAAGGTTTGGAGGCGGAAAGCCTGTCATTGTATTGTGAATTTGTGGACTTCCATGCTTGTGAACAATATAATATAAATCATAATTTTGATTTATGATTTGTCGTGTTTGGCTTTTTCTAGACGAATGAATATTGTGATTTTCAATTTTCCATATGTTATAATATAAATCATAATTTTATTCTTTTTTTAGTGAATTAATAAAAATTTAGAAATTATATTTTCTGTGGTTGAAAAAAAAATCCCAATTTCATCCCAAGTCTTATTCATTTGATACCACTTTTTCAAATAGATGGTTATTTTCATTTTCTTTTCTTCTTCATTTTTCTACATAAATTATAAAGTATATCTCCCACCTCTCAAGCTCTTAGCTTTCGCATTGTAACATTACACCAACTTCCTACAGGAAGTCATACTATGGGAAGTTTGCCTCTTTATTTTTGGTTCAAATCCAATTATGTCTTAAATTCATTCACGTTGATGAGACTTTTAATTAGGTTTATAAAGTAAAATAATTAAATTCATCCTATAGTACTAAGTGTTAATCAGATACAATTTATTTTATTAATTAAATTTTTAAATCTCATGCCAGATGACGTTGTTTTAATGGATTTTCAGTCTGTTTGGAAGGCTATGGAAGAGTGCCAAAATCTTGGCCTCACAAAAGCAATAGGAGTCAGCAATTTTACTTGCAAGAAGATTGACAAGTTACTTGCCACTGCCACAATCCCTCCGGCAGTCAATCAAGTAAGGTCATTTTTCTTTGAATCTGGGCTTGCAGTGTTTGCATTGACATTTTTTAGAGGGCGTTTGGTTTAGCTAATTCTTGTACCCTACGGTTAGGTTGCAAGCATTTCGTAAGCTTTTTAATCAGCTGCTGAGATGGCTGATAGAAGTATGAGCAAGGTGTTAGCGTCGTAGTAAAAAGCTTTAACAAGGAAAGAATGAAAGAGAACATGATGATATTTGATTGGGAGCTAAGTGAGGAAGAGTTACACATGATTGATCAAATTCCACAAAGCAGAGGTAATCTTGCTGAGCGTTTTGTCTCAAATGAAGGCGCGTACAAGTCCCCCTTTGAGCTCTGGGATGGAGAAATTTAATACTACCAATTTTCCTTTTCAACAACATTAATCTACCCCTTTGTGGGCTTTCTTGTTTGTGAGGAGACATATACATACATACGAGCAATTTGTATTAAAGAATAAACGTGGGTAATAATAATTGGAATAAACATTTTTTTTCTTTTTTGAGTATCAGAAAAATAGGATTTGAATTCGGATCTATTGGCACTAATTTATAGATTATGCTTTGGTGCGCTGAAATAAACAATTTTAATTGAACAGATATCTCATTAATGATTAGTTCCTGCTGCTGTGGAAACTCCATTTACAAATGGCTGTATTATTAATTTTTTTAATAATATTACTAAGTTATGATAATGATTTTCCACCAAATGCTCACAACCAAATGATTTAATTAACAATATTACTGCAGGATTAGTATCTGCAAGACTCCCTGTAAAAGTACGAGCAGAAATAGTAATTCTGAAGAATTATGCGTTGAGTTTTAAATTTCCTTCACCATGTTACATTTTCACTCAACCAACCATACATAGATAACAAAAATAAATACCGTTATAGCAATCCTGAAATGGGAAAAAAAAGGGCAGGAAGCCGAGATTAATAATAGTTAGGCTTTCAGTTCCAAGTATCAAATTGGCACTTGGCAGTTCCACTGGTTCAGAGCTTCAAATTGGCAGCTTCTCTAGTTCAGAGCTTATCTTTGCTGTAAAAGAAGAATGAGAGAACAAAAGGGATTCTTTATTGAATTGCTGACATAGACCAAAACTAGGAAAACCTACAAGGCTTCATCAAAGTCCTGAACCCCAAGATTTTTTTGAAGAAAACTCATTAAGAATTCGCATACTTGTATTTTATTAATTGATAGAAAACAAAATGTTTTTCAGCAAATCTTTCTTTCTATGCATTATAATTTCTTTTTCAATTTATAAACGGAGGAAAATGAATACCAAACATGTTAGTGTCCATTAAATATTTCTCAAATTCTCATAATAATTCAAAAGAAAATAAGGAACTCCCAAACAATGTACTAATTTTTCATTGTTAACAATCAGTACTTATAACTCTCATAATCAAAATCATCCTCTTCACAGTTCTCATCATTATACATATCCTTATAATTATCTCCTGCAGCATATTCATCCCCTTCCCTCATTTCAGGACTTGTCGATTTCTCCTTCGTCTCCTCCTCCATAAGTTTCTTTAAAGCATCATAGTTAATCTTACAACTCATTCTCGTCCTCTTCATGTTCTCGCTCAAATCTCCATCGATTTTAACAGCTTTATTGGCCGGACCTTCTTTCTTCTCAGATTTAAGATCTCTTTGCGGTCGCTTTCCCTTTCTAGACCGATCTCCGTTCAACAGTTCCCACATGAGCTTTCTAAATTGAATTTCCTTCTTCCCGCTAAGGTATCCAGCAATCTCGGCATCGTTTATACCAGTAAGATCTAATTCACCAAAACGAACCTGTTTCTCCATCGTACAAAGATTTAGAGCTATAAGTTAGACATGGGGGTATTTGTTTCACAGAAATGTTCCGAGCGTCGATCGCAAAAACTGAGAGATCGCTCCCATTTTATAGGAGAACAAAGGGGTTAGGGTGAATCCAACTACCATAATACCCTTCCCTCAAATTATTTGCCGGCTCTGCGATGACGGTTGCTCTTATAGGCCCAGCCCAGCTAAGCATTGTCTCTGGTTGCCGGTTTAGGTGCTAAAAATATATCTTTTGAAGCTCCATTTATAAATAGCTATGTTATTAATTATATAAAAATGTATTTGTAGATTTTAAATTAAACTTAGTATTCCTTTCAAAAAAAATTAATATAAATTTAAACTAATAAAATATTGTCCAACAAATTATTTATATATTACAGTAGTTGAAGGGAGATTCTGACAACAAAATTATCTATTTTTATGACAATAAAAGGTATTTTCCATGAGCTTGCAATGTTGATACTCATAGAATATGCAATTTACAAGTCAGTTCTGAGGGAATTTGACAGTCCTTACAAAAGGAACAACAACATTAATCAGAAAAATAGATTTCATTCTCAAAGTGTTTTGCAAAAGAGATTGTTGGAAAAGAGTGTGCTGCTTCTACGAACTAAAGGTATATGCAAAGTAACAGTACAGACTTTTCACATTTTGTGTATTGATAATTACATATACCAAGAATGTCATTAAACCTTCAGAAAGGTTCCTAACATCTAAAGCCAACATGTAAAAAGAGATCAGAAAAGACCACAGCTTCTTCTTCCAGTCCCATCACTCCAGATACAGCCAATTTAGTCTCCAGCCTAAGTTCTAACAAAAATTATAGATCTTTCTCTGATGGCATTAATTGCAACGAAAAGACGAACCAGCCATCTATTCACACTTAATCGACCTGTATATGTGTCGAACAAAGAGCAGGGAGGCACGGAAACCCACTGTCCCAAGCATGAGAAAGAAGCCATAGCATATGCAAGCCATGTACCCAAAGAAGAAAGAGGTTTGCATGAAGCCGGACATATCAGACCGCGCATAGTAATAATATAAGCAGTAAGCATAGATAAATAGCCCAGTTGATCCGCCACAGAGAAAAGACCTGTGAAAAATCAGAACATCTTCAAAACAGTGGCAAGAACCACATCCACCAATTCACAAACAAGTATGATAACCTTTATAAAATACACATAGAAGATTGGCAACATAAGAATATAAAAGTAATAATAAAGGATGATAAGACTGTCTGAATAATGAACATAGCTCGCAGTGAAGGTAATGATATGGGTAATGGACAGGCACAACATACTGAAAACTGCAGTTGGGGACTCTCGATAAATTCCAATATGGAAAGGTTATTCTCAGTCCCTTAAAGACTTATCTCGTTGACTATTAGATTAAATATATTAAACATAACTATTAGATTAAATATATTAAACATAAGAAAAATCGTCACTAAATATTCAGAAGTGTGATGGATTGAGAGGTTGATTAACACAAATTTAAAACCCATCTATAAGTAATATTTCAGAATCAAATAATAAAAGTGCCAGTAATCTTTACTATAGGGTAGGGCAAACATAGAACAACTAGACCAAATAAGAACCATAATATCACTAAAACTTTCGGTAGATAAAATAGTGAAGGAAAAAATCAACGGAAGGGTGAAAAATAGAAAGGCAAAAATTATGTACCTCCACCACCATTCATGATCTTCAGCAGCAAGTTGGAAGTATGTCAAAGCCACGGTTATGAAAGCCGTGACAATCAAAAGAATAATGAAGACAATAAAAAGGATGCTATAGATAGTGTAAATCCTGTGACCCCAAACACTGGCAAAAATGTAGTATAGCTCAATGTAGATAGCACTAAAAGGCAGAAAACCAGCCATTGCCATCTGAGGAAGAGCACTCCTGTACCATGGCAATTGTGGGATTTCTCGAGGATATTTAGTGGTGCGACAGGGAGCTTGAAACTCAGCCTTGCTATTTTTACCAGCAATACCACCCAACACAAGCAATGGAGATGTCACTAATGTCCATATAAGGACTATTACTACAATAGTGCCAAAAGGCAGTGCTGCAGTTGCACTGTAAACAATGGCCACAGTGTTAAGGAAGCAGAAAGTGAGGAAGAGAGGCCCACAGAAAAGGCAACCTGTCAGCAAAAGATTCCTCACCTGTCAATGTTAAAAAAGGAGAAAATTAGCTCACCAGAAGAATTTTGCTCTTCAAAGCATCATATTAATAGTTAGCTCTGCAGCAAGCAAAAGCCTTATAAGCATACCCAGTTCTTTCCTTCAAGCTGACAATAGAAAGAGGTTGCAGTATATCCAGCAATCCCAGAAGTAAGGGCATATATGACCACCAAAGCAGTAAAAAGAGCTCCACGATTGTATGGATAAAATACACCAACCAGGGCAAGCATAAAAATAAATATGGTGCTGTAAGCGCATAAAAAAATTATATGATTAATCAATATAGCCAATAGTTAACAACATAATAAAGTCAACATCATGCATTAGAATATAATTTGTCAATGGGTTCCTTACAGTGTGAACAGCTGGGTGCCAGAACCAAGGGCAGCAGCAAACAAAGATTTGTACTTTGGATACCTAAATACATCACCATGAATGTACTTCCATCCAGTCTCTTCCTGATCATCAGCTGCTTCCTCATCTTGTGCATACCTTGAACAAATATAAATATCTTATAAAAATACATTCACATATATACCAATGAACTACACCCACAATTTGCAAATAAACCTTACTTCATGAAGTCATTTTTCAAAACCCGCATGAGAATTGTAGCAAGAAAACCAGTCAATAGTAGAACTGTCACACACGAGTTTATAATAGAGAACCAATGAATTTCCAAGTGATGTGGCAGCGAAGATGAAAGCGAGTACTTATCCATTCTCTTTTCAAATGGAGTGTCTGTTTCCTTCCATTTTACAGTATAAAGGAATTCTGCATCAACTTCTTTATCCTCCGACAAATCCAACAGCGAATGAGGATCCATTCGGTTGCTTACTTCAATAACACGGTCCTTATTGTAGAGAATATCAAATTGGATGTGCTTGTAAAGAAAGTATTTGTACTCACTCGGATCAGCTTTGCCTTCTTTGTCAACCTTTCCAATGAAACCCCAAATGGGCAAATCATCATAGTACATTTGGAAATAATAGTCTTTGTCAACTGCAGATCGAAACTTAGCAACTTCTTCCTTTGTGAGCTTCTTCCTACAAACAACTGCTGTGTCTTTTTCATCTCGAAAGTTGAGTTTGTAAGGAGCACTGACTAGACGATCTCCATTCAATACCTCACCAAGTGCTTCCGTTTTCTCTTTCAGGTGATCTGCCATTAGAATTCACTCAATCAAAAATATAAATTGGCAAAAAGTTCTTTCAAATAGCAATAAAACTTGATCCCCAAAGGTGTATAGCTGCTTGCAATGCCCTGTTTTCAGCTTCAAGGTCTTCTATTATAAAACATATCACCGAATACAAGCTAAACTGCAAATCAAAACTTCCGAATCTCTTCCTTTTTCTTGCCTTCTTTCTTCACAATATACTGCTATTAGGTCCACTATAAAATGATAATGCAGGTAGCTTCCACTCAAAATTCAAAGATTTCCTTTCGAATGCATGAAATGCAATTGAAACGTAATAAAAAGATATAAATATACATATAGATTCGAAAAGTGAGTCACGAGCAGAGATAGGAACCTGGAACACAGAATGGCAGATCGAAATAGCGATATGTTTCACTGAAATTTCAAACAGCAAAATAAAATTTATCAGCAACTCGATTAAATATCGCCAGTTTTCTAAAAGAAAAGAAAAGAAAAATAAATTAAGAAAACCATAATACTCTACATCGATGTCCAGGAGCAGGGTTAATAAGGATAAGTTTGGCATTTTTTTAAATTTTAGTTTCCAACATTAAAAACCTCTAATTTCTGCTTTCAATGAGAAATCAAATGAGGCCTCAAGAATTTAAGAAAAAATGAAAATGCACAATATAAAATCGAAAGCCAGATCTCGAAATTTACCTAGGGTTGTGAAAAGGGCCGACCTTGTTGGCGTAGAGAGGAACAGGATCGGCGTCCTTGTAACGGTGATCAGAGGCGTCCGACCTCACGTGAGCTACAAAACAGGCGATTGCAACCGCAAAAACAAGAATGTTAAAAGAATTTTTCATGATTCTCTGCTACTTTCCTCTCCTTTTCTCTTCTCTGTAAGTTGAATGGATGAGAAATAGTGCAGAGAGAGAGATACGATAATGAGCAATTGCATACAGTGACTCTTTTATTTATTATTTTTCTTAACAATTTAATTTCTTTCGGAATTTGTACGTGTCCATTTGTGAATGCTCCGGAAAATATATCAATTAAGGTTTTTATAGTAATATTTATTTTATTTATTATTGTTACGTAATTATAAATAAAATAAATATATTAATTTTTGTTTTTATGAAGCTAACGTAATATTAATACAAATAAATTAAGAAAATTTATAAAATATAATTAATGAAATTAGCAGTTGAGTGAACATGTAGCGATTATCAATTTTTATTTGAAATGATATTTAAAAATAAAAAAATATGTTGAATATTATTTGAACAAAGCCGATCTAACTCAAAATCAATTGGTTTTCTTCAAAAGGGAAAAAAAAGGCTGGTTTCTTCATTTATGATATTGGAATATTTTTCACTGTTTGTTTTTGGGTACATACTTACAATGTGGCTACTGAATTGTTTAATTTAATCAAAATTATATAATTCAACTGATAATATTAGTATTCAATTCTTATTTTTTTTCAACAAATCAACCGAATTGATTATAACAATGAATCACAATTGGAACGATTGAACCTACGACTCAATTTGATTACATTTTAGTAATATAATCATAAAAGATTATGAGAAAAGGTTGCAGCTGTAGCCTGTTAAGCGGATAGAAGGGTGTTTTCTATGGTCACTTCACTTCAAAGCAATCTGTACCTGAACAATATTGACTGTTGAACGAAAAGAAAAGCAGAGCGACCAGTGGTACTGGTAGCCGGTTGCTTAATGACGAAAAAAAAAAGAAAATAAAAGTTCGTTGGCATGGAGATTTTTCATGATTATTTTACTATATCTAGCAGATAATTATCACCAAAAATCTGGATTTATCTAAAAAAAACAAATTCATCTGTTAAATTTATAGTTAACTGTTTATTTTCGGGAGGAAAGTTGTGATTATCTCCAATTCAAGACTAATTAATTTATCAAATATTAAAATAAAAAGCTAGCAATAGCGATAATAACAATTCTAGTTGTGCCGGCAATTATTTCATATGGTAACACTGTTTTTCACCTTGTAAGCGGATTTCTTTTTCTTAAACTGGTTTTCCATGTAATTGAAATATAGGTTGCAAATGATCCCTTAGCCAAACATAGGGTAATCAATCCAAGTTAAAATTGCCTGCCTGTCGATAGGCTCATTATTAGTAATATTTGTAATTATTTGTCTGCTTAAAAATCACAGCATTATAAAATATGTAACTTCAAAGATAATATCTTTGGCAAAAGATATCTAAGTATGCATCGCCAGTCGCCAATCTGAGTATAGTCTTAAGTAATTTTCAATGCGACTGAGAGATTTCAACACTGTTTCTCACACCTATATTTAGAGAAGCATTTCTACTTTTATACTACTTCTGTAGAAATTTTATAACAACTCTGACAAAATAATTGTGTTTCACATGAATAAGTAACCTGAAAATAAAATAGAAGGGCAGTTCTCAAAGCACATATAAGAGAAGGGCAGCAGTTTTCTACAAGCTAAGGGGCACTCGCATTATTCACTCTTTTTATATGTCAGATAATTGCAGACACCCAAAATGTCAATAGGCATGGCTGAGGTCTAAGTTTGCTTTTGATTAACTTCTGATGAGCCGATGCAGTCTCCAGCCTCACTTCTAACAAAAATCATAGATCTTTCTCTCTCAGAGTACATGGAACAGAAGCAGAAGAACCAACCTGTTACTCACACTTGATTGACCTGTATATGTGACGAACGAAAAACAGCGAGGCACGGAAACCCACTGTCCCAAGCATGAGAAAGAAGCCGTAGCATATGCAGGCCATGTACCCAAAGAAGAAAGAGGTTTGCATGAAGCCAGACATATCGGACCGTGCATAATAGTAATACAAGCAGTACGCATAGATAAACAGCCCAGTTGATCCACCACATAGAAAAGACCTGTGACAATAAAAACTAAGTTCAGCCCCACGCATAATTGTATTGAGAACATTACAAGTTTTACCGACTTGGAAAAACAATGAGAAACTGTTTAACTCTATTCAAAATTAAGCAAAACTAAGAGAAGGTTAATATCCTTACAATGCATAGTAATAATCAAAACCGTGATAGATTGAAAGTGAAATTTGATTTAGAAAGTAGATGATGATAACAATATGGATGTTATATGGTATGCAAGGGGCTTAAGCAACCCAGGAAGAGAAACGTAGGCACAACAAACCAATTCCAGTGGAAGAAAACCTAGGAGGAGAAAAGTACGCATAACACACCAATTCCAGTGGAAGAAAACAGTCCAACAACAATTATAGGTTGTCAAACATATTTTTCCAGTAATAGAAACACTTATCCCTCAACTTTTTTTTAGTGGACTATTAGCCATGTGAATTCTGGGGGATGCTATATCATTTGGTTAGGCATCATTTGCTTAGATGACTCTATTGTCCCTATTTCTAGAGACATTCAACATTTTAACTCCCTTTTGGAGGTTATAATCTCCGTCCAGACCTTCTTCTTCTTAAGGAATCCTTAGGGTTCCATAGCACCACCATTCACATTACCTAGAACACAACAAATCGCAAAAGACCCAACACCCCCCCCCCCCCCCAAAGGTCTTCTCGTACCTCTATCAAATTCTTCCTCTCATTACTTGATGAACAGTTCAACCTCATTGCACCCACATATAACCAACCCCCTTCTGCTTTTAATAAGTAATAAAAGGGAACATTTCTTTTTTCCTACACGGTTCAGATAATTTAATGTTGCAGTTTATCACAGAAGATTTGAAGCGAAGGAAAATAATCAGCATTATGCTTTAAATTATTTGAGTAAAGTTCACAATAGAAAGATTTTCTGCAGTTGGGTAGAGTCCTAAATGGACAATAGACTCATGAACATGCAAGAAATTATTGCAGCAAAATATTTTGAAAAACTATTTAAAGGATGTAATTAACATAATCATTGTTTGAATCATTTTTTTTCTGTCTACAGAAGTTTAAAGCTTCAGCTATATATTTTGAATCAAAAATATATACTGGTTCTTGGATTTATTTCCACATCCAAAAGCAATTGTTTGGTGAAGGAAGTTTTTATCACTCAATATCAAGACCACAAAACCAACTTGTTTTATAACCATTATCGTCTCATTCATATTTCGTCCAGTTGTTCACATGAATCTGTCTACTACAGCAAATTTTGATGGAAAAAACATCCATTAACTAACGGTCATCTGCATGTACCAGAGAAGCCAAGGACAGTAAATAACAAGAAGCATGCATTAGAATCAGCAGGATTTTTTTCAGCAAAGAGAAGGCGGCTAGGCATATGGGAAAAAGTCATAAGACTAACTTAACTTCCAATAAATTCAACTCTAATGCAAGAAGTCAACAAGGATAAAATGATGAGAGAGAAGAGAGAAGAGAGAAAGAAAACCAATACCTCCACCACCATTCATGATCTTCAGCAGCAAGTTGGAAGTATGTCAAAGCCACAGTTATGAATGCCGTGACAATCAGAAGAATGATGAAGACAATAAACAGGATACTGTAGATGGTGTAAATCCTGTGACCCCAAACGCTAGCAAAAATATAGTACAGCTCAATGTATATGGCACTAAATGGTAGAAAACCTGCCATTGCCATTTGAGGAAGTGCACTCCTATACCAGGGCAATTGTGGGATCTCTCGAGGATATTTAGTAGTGCGACAAGGTGCTTGAAACTCAGCCTTGCTGTTTTTGCCAGCAATACCACCCAACACAAGTAATGGAGATGTCACTAATGTCCATATAAGGACTATTACCACAATAGTGCCAAAAGGCAGTGCTGCAGTTGCACTGTAAACAATCGCAACAGTGTTTAGGAAGCAGAATGTGAGGAACAAAGGCCCACAGAAAAGACAACCTGTCAGCAAAAGATTCCTCACCTGTAACACAGAAAATAAACAAACTTAATTCACTTTGAAGAGTCCCATCCCCAAAGACTCCCATGTAAACTGAGAGGTAATTCTATTGCAAACAAAATCCATAAAAGCATACCCAGTTGTTTCCTTCCAGTTGACAATAGAACGAGGTTGCAGTATATCCAGCAATCCCAGATGTCAGTGCATATATTACCACCAGGGCAGTAAATAGAGCTCCTCGATTGTATGGATAGAACACTCCAACCAGTGCAAGAATAAAAATAAATATAGTACTGGAAACACAACAATGAAAAAAAAAAAAAGCAATTGGTGTTCTGGCATCATAATAAAGTAAAAATCATGCTTCAGAATAGATGTGACAGATCAGTTCCTTACAGGGTGAACAGCTGGGTGCCAGAACCAAGAGCTGCAGCAAAAAAAGATTTGTATTTGGGATATCTGAAAACATCACCGTGGATGTACTTCCATCCAGTCTCTTCCTGATCATCAGCCGCTTCCTCATCTTGTGCATACCTTGCAATAAACACACATGTAGTATAAGAAAAATAGGTCCACAAATATATGAGCTAATCATAACCACAATTCATAAACAACTAAATCTTACTTGACAAAATCATTCTTCAAGACCCGCATGAGGATTGTAGCAAGAAAACCAGTCAAAAGGAGAACTGTTACACATGAATTTATAATGGAGAACCAATGAATCTCTAAGTGATGTGGCAGAGATGAAGACATTGAATACTTATCCATTCTCTTCTCAAAGGGAGTATCTGTTTCCTTCCACTTCACAGTATAAAGGAACTCTGCATCAACTTCCTTGTCCTCAGTGAGATCCAACAATGAATGAGGATCCATCCGAACACTCACTTCAATCACACGGTCCTTGTTGTACAGAACGTCAAATTGGATATGCTTGTAAAGCAAGTACTTGAACTCACTGGGATCAGCCTTGCCTTCTTTGTCAACCTTTCCAATAAAGCCCCAAATGGGCAAATCATCATAGTACATTTGGAAGTAATAATCTTTACCAATGGCAGATCTAAACCGAGCAACATCCTCTTGCGTAAGCTTCTTCCGACAAACAACAGCTGATACCTTCTCATCTCTAAAGTTAAGTTTGTAAGGAGCGCTAACTAAACGGTCACCGTTCAAAACCTCTCCGAGAGCTTCTTTTTTCTCTTTCAAATGATCTATCATCAAAATTCAAATTGACCCAACAGTCAAAATGAAAAATATCTAAGGACTTATATTTATCAAGTATAAAACAACAACAACTAAGCCTTAAATCCCAAGCCAGTTGGGGTCAGCCATATGAATCCTTTGACATTATACTCAAAAAACTCAAGAATAAGCAAGCGATAAAAAAAGATCAAGTGTAAATGTAGCAAAAATTTAAAGATCTATGCTCAACTATTAGCAAACAATAACAAAACACAATATATAAACAAGCAGAGATAAGAACCTGGAACACAAAAAGGCAGATCAAAGTAGCGATAAGTTTCACTGCAAAAATCAATCAAACAAACCAAATCAATTAAACGTTACACAGTTCAAAAAACAAAAAAACATAAAATAAATAAAACTGAATATCAAGAAATGGGAATGGCAGATCTAGAATTTACCTGGGGTTGTGAAAGGGGCCGACCTTATTTGCATAGAGAGGGACAGGGTCGCCTTCGTTGTAGCGGTGATCGGAACCGTCTGATCTTACGTGGGTCACAGAAAAGGCTATTAAAACCGCGAGAATCAAAGTGGTTAAGGGATCTTTCATGGTGGATTCGTTTGGCTTTTCCTGGTCTCAATTCTTTGGAACTGGAAAAGAATGAGGGAGTCGGTCGGTCAACTGAAATGGTTGCTATGTAGTTCGCATCTCGTTAGATCTATAATTTATTACATTACTCATTTTCTTGTTTATTGTAAAGTGTAAGCAATTTTTTAACGAGTTAATAACGTAAATTTCACACTAATGACAGATAAAATAATTGAATTAAATAAATCTATTTTGGACCTCACCAAACTCACAAAAGTTTTATATGATATTAAATATATTAACTTTTAGTGTAATTATGTTTAATTTTATAGAATCAAATTTTATAATTAATTTAAAAAAAATATTCTTTTATTGAAATAAAAAATATAGATTTGGACTTGAATTCATTTCTTCCAAATAAAAGGTCAAAAATTATTTTCAAGGGAAAATTATAATCGTACCTCTATATAATGCTAAAATTAATTACTCTGTCCCTATTTTTTTAAAAATATATTACTTTGTCATTTTATTTTACTCACGTTATACTATAATATACTTTCATCCAATTTAGCTGATTATGAACGTTAAAATTGGCATAAAAAACACAGAAGCCCGTATACACAAAAGCAAACTGCAGTATCTATAATAATTTCAAAATTTGTAAATCAGAAATCAGATTTTTCATCACTTTCAATCTCATCCTTATTAAAACCAAACAATTGAATAATATGACTGCTGCACTACAAAAGAAATCTAAGTTTCTAATCAAAACTCATAATTTACTTGTCAAATTATTCATTTTCAAGCACAAGATAAATATAGAACCCTATTTACAATCTCATTAATGTAAAAATCATGAAAGTAGAATATATTTGCTGTCATAACAAGAAAGCTGCAATCTCCCTTCTCAAACTCGTAAGAAATATATTAATTTCAATTCAAGGTTTCATTTGGCATATTAAATCAAGTTTTTATCTAAAATTTGTGCATAAACAGTGCTTTAAATCATAGTTATGTAAAATTTGAGGATTATAAAATTTTAATCAATAAATTGGAAGAAGAAACTAATAAAATATATTGAGGAAAATTAGAATCAATATACCCTTACATTATAATTCGTCGGAGTTGCAAGAAATGCAAAAATTGAAATCACAATAGGTCATGATTTCCCTCTCTCTTTCCTCTAAGCTCGCAAAACTTTCAAAATGAAAGGTTTAATGATAGATATGCTCTTCACTAATGAGAATGAAATGAAGTTGGTTTGTAAAAAACGTAAATTTAATGGAGAGATAAAGGTATTTGTGTCATTTTATAAGTTTTTTTAAAAAAAATTGAAAATATCAACGGAAGAATAAAATAGTCGAACGGAATCAAAATATAGAGATAAAGTAGTGTATTTTAAAAAAAATAGGGACAAAATAGTTAATTTTAGCATTATAAAGAGAGTTTGTAATTTTCCCTATTTTCAATAACAACTTTGAGTTTTAGAATAATGATATAAGAAATAATTTCATTGGTTTGGAATTGCAATTGAAAATAAAAATACAATATATAAATATTTTTCAATGATATGATGATTATATAAGCAGAACATCGAATTAATATTAAGCAGTATGAAATGTGGCTATTCAAAGTTTTTTATTTTATTTATTAATATAAAAATTAAGCATGTACACGTAATATAATAAAATTTAAAACAATATAAAAAATTCAATAACACAAAAGGTTATATTATGTATCTAAACAAAAGTAGCATACAATTATATGAAAATTAAAAAATTTAAATTCATACTTTTCAATAATCTCAATATCTTCAACATAAAAAAACATCAAATAATTAAAATAAAAAATAAATTTCTTTAAAATATTTGTCAATTATAATTCATTTACAAAGAATTTTCCCTTTTTTATAAAAATGTTTTGATAAAGAATTTCCAATTAAACAGACTTGATTTAAAAGAAAAATTCAAACACTGCATTGGTAAAAGAAATTTAGACACTAAAATTGTAAAAAAAAAAAAAAAAGGTAAAAATTTCATAATAGAACCATACAATTGGTCCAAGCTAAATCTACGAATATCATTGTGTAACTCAATTTTTAAAAACTTATTAATACTAGTATAAGTGATCCGCCGGCTCTCTCTCTCTCTTTCTCTTTCAAAATTTATAATCTAAATTTTTTTTTTTCATAAACGACCACGGTATCGGTGATTACCCGTTTTTTTTATTTATTTTTTTTTACAAATAATTTTCAGATTTATAAAATAAATCTAAATTATTGTCGTCTGAATATTAGAATTTATTGTTATTCATATCTTAGGATTTTATTTTCATATCTCATTTTAAGTTATTAAAATTATCATTATAGTGATTTTAAATAACATATTTTATTATTTGAATAATGATATAGAAAGAATTGCAGATCTCTTTACTAATAGAATGAAGAAATTTAAAGATAATCAAATCGGACTTATAGTAAGACCATGAAGTCTAACAGTAGACATAAATAGCTATTAAGTTGAACAAGCAATCACCTATGTAATAAATATTACGCTCTGTCAATTTGATTAGATGTTTCAAATTAAAATTATATTTTTTTTATTCTTTATATAAGTGATTTATTATTAAATTTTTTATATAAAAATATATTAATCTGTATGTAAGTATGTAATTAGTAAAATTTCTTTGATTTCTTCTAAAAAAATCTTTCAAAACATGCGTACGCGTGGATTTTAACGTCTAGCATTACCAATACACCAAATATTTCAATCCTAAATTAGTAATCACAACCCAACCTAATAATAACATAAATATAATTCTATATAGTTGAAATTCTAATAAAATTATGGTTAAATTAATATAATTATGTCTTATACATATTCATTTTTATAATAATGGATTCTAAATTTTGATTAAATTAATATATTTGTTCTTTACCATAATTATAAAAAAATTTAAAACTATTTTAATTAAATTGAGGAAAACGGATCTTTCTTAAGTAATTGAAATCTCCATAGAATTATGATTAAACTAATGGATTTTTGCGTTCCCATAATGACATATGGAGACTTGATTTTTGATTTTTTTATATATATATATTAAAAATTTTATTGAATCTATATATTTATATTTTTATTAATGCTTGTTTAAGTGAAATAAAATTTAGTGATTTTTCAAAATGGGTGTCCATAATACAAATATTAAATTAGAGGGATTTTGCAACAAGTCACATAATTAATTTAATTTTATTTTTATAAGTTTAACCCATTAGACAATGATAAAATTGAAAATAATTAATATTATTTTGATTTTCTAAAAATCTCAGTTCAATATAACAAAATGAAAACCCGTCAAATTTAATGGAACATAAAGAATATTTTATTAAAAGAAATTACATTTTTCTCATCGTAGTTATAATACTTTTACAATATTTCAGCATTTCAGACGTGCTCTAAAAAATATTGGAACTTTCAGCAAAGCTACACGTTATGTACACTCCAAACGTCCCTTTCCAGGTAGTTGTCACTGTTAGTGAGTAACTTTCAAGTTTGGAAAAGCTTGTAATTAACGTTATTGGCATATGTAATCGTTTTAATTTAACGACAAGAAGGAAAAAAAAAGAAGTCAAAATCAGCATTATTTTTTTTTTAATTTATATAGTGAAATTATATTTTTTAATATGTTTTTATATTAGTATTCCATTAAAATTAAATGCTTCGTATTAAATTTGTTGTTGAAGTTTACCAATCTATAATTATTAATATATCCAATAATCGAGACAATTAGCTAAGGTATAAATGGAAGCTAAAAGATTAATATTTTTGTTTTATTGATCTCAAAATTTAACTAATGGTAATGTAGCAATTTGAGTAATATACTTGTTGAAAAGAAATATATATATTAAATAAAATTAAAATACTAAGTTTTAAATATTATTTATTTCTAAAAAAACTATTATTCAATTTAAAAGAAAATTATACTACAGAGGGATTATTATTGAATCCAAGAGTATCTTAAAATTTTATCCTGTTTTTTATAATACTCAATTTTGTTTATTAAAATTAAAAAAAAAAAAATCATAAACATTTCTCTGATAGTTCATGTACGAAAGAGAAGAAAAAAACTTTCGCAGCCCAACAGACTACCGATATCGGAGTATAAAAGAAAAGCCCGTTGGACACTTTCATGGGCCCCCAATCAAGTTGTTGTTATTCATTTCATCCAACTCTAAAAGGGCTCTGAACTCTTCAATCCTACCTAAGAATATAATTTCTTGGACATGTTGGAATGGTTTTTGGAAACAAAACCGCGATAGTTATAAAAAAAAAAAGGTTGAAAAATATTGTTTTATCAAATTTCTTTTTCTAAATAATTTATAAATTCAGCGGCTATGTTAATAAATATACTATAAAAAATCATTTTGAATGAATTTAAGTTATTTAAACAGAACAAATAAAAATATCATAAAAGAATTTAACTTTAAAACGAACCAAAAAAATGAAAATTTATTTTATTACATCAATATAGTTTAAAATTAAATTCAACGGCCATGCACAATACCCGCCAAACGACAATATAGTTTAAAACTATTACATCAATTTAATGTTTCGGTGATTTTCTTTTCTTTAATAACCACCGTTGATTTCTTTATCGCTGTACTTTTCATTATTTGTGAATCATGCTTGTTTTTTAGACGTATTCAGGAGTTAGGTTTTGAATTCGATTAAACAATAATTTCATGTTTATGAAACTACAAAACGAGATCTGGTCATTTGCTAGCTACATAAATTGGAATGTTAGCAAGCTGATGACTTTCTTTTTTTCCCTTTTTGGTGGCTGTTAATTGGGGATTCTTCAAGCAATTAATTAGTTGGGTGGTTTTGTCTCTAATGTGGAGAAGTATCCAAAGATGAGAGTTGAATATTTGGTAGAATCATCAAGTTTAATCTCTCTCAAGCTGCTCTTCCTTTACAATGTGCTTTTCGGAGATTGAATTTATATTTTTATCCTTATAAGGATTAAAGTTTTTAACCATCTCAATTAACACTTTATTAGTGGTACGATTAGACTGTTATTTATCTTTATTTCTATCAACTTGAATGGTTGTTTAATAGATTTGCTAATAGTCTATTTGATATGGTTGTTCATATCAGGTAATAGTTAATAATAGTTGCTAATTGATAAAAATAAGATTCGAACACTCAAGAATTGCTATTAGATATAATGTGTCATCTAATAAGATGTGATATAAATATTTATAGTGTTATTCCTATTATAACTGAATATATAAATGGTAATAAATATTGAGAGATAATTTTGGGTATTAATTATATGATTATTAAAATATTTTTGACCGAGTGTTACTTATATTTCAATTGATTTGAGTAACGTTTGGTCCATTCTTTTAATTGCTCAGCATATCTGTTTAACTCATTCTGTTGCTCAACATATTTTATCGACTGCTTGGACTATATTGTTTGGCACATTCTGCCTCAGACTATTTTGTTATTCATCCCATTTTATTAATTTTTTCTAACACTCAATATTTAACTAAATGATTAGGTTAAGCTAACTATGAGGAAGTGTTCGTCCCACCAAAAATTGAATAAAATATGTTTAATTTCAAATTAGGATATAATTATAAATAATTTTTAAATTCAAAATATTACGAGAACAACGTTACATTTAGGTACAATTAATAACTCATAAAATTTGGGGGATTTTTATGGTTTGGGCCATCATCTCATGTCTCTTTCAATGCAGTTGTTCTATCAGTGTTTTTTTTTTCTTTCTTTTTTTTTTTAAGGTTGCATGGGAATGAGTTATTCTTGATAATTTTATTGTTTTATATTTTGGAATTCTACCTCACGTAATAAAAAAAACATAATTCAATGTTTATTTTTATTTTTTTAATATAATTGAAATAATAATTTTAATTTGATTCGATATGAGTTCATGTCTTATATATATATATTTTTTTTGTTTCATGATCACATGGGAATGTGTTATTCTTAATTATTTTTTATCTTTGCTCTTCCCATGCGACAAGAAAACACTATTCCATGTTGATTTTGTTTTTTTCTTTAAATATAATGAATTTCATTTGAAGCAATAAAAGCATCAACAATCAAAGGAGAAAGAACCAATTCTAACTTCTCTCAGTTTGCCAAAAAAAAACGAATAACCCTAATTAACACACAAGCCCTGACATTGGCACACAACTTAACATGACAACAAGAAATATTAGGAATGTCATATGCCATGGGGACGATACAGTCCAGAACTATATATCGGTCAACGATTTTCTTCTTTATGGCTTCTAAGTTAGCCCTTCTTTACACTTTATACGATAGGACTGTTGCCACTTGTACATGAATAAAATAAAAAAAGGATTTCAGGAACTAATAATACAATGGGATTGGTATTTGTAAATTTTTTCTCTCGTGGACGTATTAACTTGACTCTTTGTAGACAAATCAAGTACGAAATATCATACTTAATTTAAATATTAGAAAATGAAAAGGTGCATTACCAGTTAGGTAATCATTAAAATATGTATGAGAAAACAAATACAGCTATACATTTGTCTGCCCTTCAATTTAAATATTTAAACAAATTAAGGGCGTGTTTGATTTTTGATTTAATTGTCGGTCAAAGCTAAGGGTAAATTCATATTGAGTCCCTCTGATTTCACAAACTAACTATTTAGTCTCTATCAGTATATTTAACTTTAAATAAACAACCAAAATATCACTTATACTTCTTTATACAAAATTATTTTTTTGCTAGGGTGACTAATTTATTCAATGATTGCAAACCATAGTTATACTCTTTTTTGTTTAATTTAAAAAAAAGTTTTATTATGTTGCTTCTCTTGATTTTGGAAGACTTCATGTTATTAGGAATGACTATATGTTAAATCATAGTTTTTTTTTTATCTATTAAAAATAAATAATAATTTAATTTTAATAGATAAAAATAGATCTATGTAAATAAATAAAAATCTAAGAGTTTAATGAGTTAAGAGCCTTTAAATATGTATTTTGTCTTATTATTGAAGTATTATTTATGAATGGTTAATTTTTGAATTATTTTTTGTTTCAATTTATTATCCAAATAAAAAATAATACAAACATTATTATTTTTAACAATGTACAGCGATCGCAAAAACAAAAAGAAGTCCTAAACTGGTTTTTTGTTTTTCAGAAGATTTGGACGGTTAATTTGCTATTGATGTTTTTCATTTATCAAGGGAGTTCGCTTAATTGCAACATTCTTAACTGCCAAACACTCCCTAAAGCGCTCTGTCATCATCGTCGTCAGCTCGTCAACTGGATCCTTCTAAAGTGTGATCTTACATTTAGCAGTTCCGTTTCTCCGTTGTTCTATATAACGCAAGCAAAAAACTGAAAAGCCAACGCTTCACAAGTTTGGCTTAATTTTAAGCTGATTTTGTTCTTCAAGTGGAAATCAATGGCCACTGTAATAGAAGGGCAGCTTCCATATAGAATTTTGGCTGATAAAAGCGCTTCTTCTGATTCTGAGAATGGAAATCCAACAGATGCTGTCATTTTCTTCGGATTAAGTTTAGTGCTTGGGATTGCTAGCAGGCATGTCTTGCGCGGTACAAGAGTCCCTTACACAGTTGCTCTGCTCGTTATCGGCATTGCCCTTGGATCCTTAGGTTTATTCTTCTCCATTTTCTCCTTTCAAGTTTTTTTTTGCTGTGATTTGATTTTTTTAGATTTTTAAGTGGAACATGCTTCTAAAATCACTTGCGTACAACTAATTATTGAGACGAGTACTTGAATTTTGTATTTTATGATTTTGCACTTCTCAACTTTCTTCTATCATAATTTTTGTTTCTACTTTGTGCTTATCTACTTTCTTTCTGCATATTGCTTTTGCTTATAATTATTTTGGCTTGGGTTTGCTGTGTCTTTTAACGTTATTTAGCTCTGAAGAATCAAGATCATCAGTCAACATGAACGTTGGGTGGGAAAAATCAACGAAAAAGTTATTGGACTGAAAGAAATTAAGAAAGAAACTAAGAAAATAACCAATTTTTGCAATTAATCCGTATCTCAATGTATTTTCCAACTGCTTAAAATTCCAATAATTAGCTTTAAATTGCAGTGGCAGAGAACAATTACAAAATAGGAAAAAGCATTCATAGATGTAAGGAATCAATGCCTGTTGTCACTATAATAGCGCTCTTTATTACCATAACAAAACTCTTTATCTTCTTAAATTCAAAAGCTCCAAAAAATGCTTTAATAGTAGAATTTACAAGAAAATCCTACATCGTAAATTGGTAATGAATAGACAAAATCGATGGGGTATTGTGGTTATTATCCCAGTTTTCTGGTTACTGTTGGTTGGTGGTCTGTTTGGTTATCCTGCATTGTGAAAATGTACTTCGGCGTTGCTGAGTAGCAATTGTAATTGATTATTGTGTCTATGTTGAATTCTATATATGGCAGAAAAAAAAAAAGGAAAGGGAAATAGATTGCTTATATTTGTGACGTTTTCAGGTTACATGTTTGTGCCCTCCCAAATTTGATTTCTCTTACTAATTTTCCGGCCATATCTGTCCTTCAATTTGCCATTCTAATTTGTATATACACTATCTACTACTTGGTAGTCAGTTATAGTCTCATCTCCTTCCTGTGTCACTCTTATTGTAAAGGCTTTTTGCCATTTTTGTGGAAACAGTGTGTGGACAACTTCTAGGGTTTTTTGGGGAAAAAAAATTAGACATCTTCTAATGCTTTCCATTCTTCAGGTGATTATTAATCACAGTCTTCTTGGTACTTATTCCGTTGCCTTTCTAAATATCAAGGTAAGGTGCAACGGTGTCCTGTGAGAAACTAAATGCCTGTCTCCTGCACGTCTACATATTTTGGCATTTCTAAGCTAGTGCAACTGAAATTTTTATTTGCTTGCTATTACCTATTAGAAGATTACATGCTTTCAATCACGTGACCGCTTGTGTTGGCACTAGTTAAGGTATCCCATGATCGTAGCTCATATTTGCTACTACTCAATGTCTTATTTTTTTATGTTTTCTATGTTTTTCCCTTATTGTTGTGGATTTCTCCTTGTGTTGTCTTTCCATTGTATGCTATTGTTTGTTATCTGTAAATTCATTATTCAGGACCAAAAATGATTCACATCACTTCTTAAAGTATCTCAGATGCTATACGCTAATGTGCTTGGCTGCAGTAGCTTGTGGATTTGCAAGCCTCTTTTAGTTTGTCTTTTTGCCCCTTTGCTGTTGGTGTTTGTACTTTATTCGGTTTATCATTTATTTATTTAATTTTTTTTTGGGGGGCTGGTGTGGGGTAGGGAAGGGGTAGAGTTGGGTTAATGCCTTATTTCGTTGTACACATCCCAACATGAAAGGCAGGACCAACACTTATGCCCAATTTACCAATAAGAAAAGAATAATTTTATGTTTGTTCTTTTGGCAGATTGGCTAAATTCTTTATGTGGCATAAGTCTTGTTGTCTGTTTACAATCAATGATAGCTTAAGCTGACCATCTCAAGGAATGATTTATCTGCAGAATATGGTACAAGTCATGGATTGGGAAAGATTGGGGACAGCATTCGTATTTGTAAGTCTGTCTGGGTTTTCTTCACATTGGCTTACCAAAACTGTTTAGCTATATAACTAAAATGCTGTTGTTATTGATGTGCAGGGTCACGCATTGATCCTGACCTTTTATTAGCTGTTTTTCTTCCTGCTCTTCTTTTCGAGAGTTCTTTTTCAATGGAAATGCATCAAATCAAGGTTTCTTTTCTCTATTTTTATTCAGCATTTGAAATTTCTAGTCTAATGCTCTGGCCATTGAGAGACAAATATCAAAATCATGAAAAAGCATTTCACTGATACAAGAAATGTAAAGGTTGCTATGTGGTGGGGGAAACGAAAGGTGCTATCCATTTATTGGTCTGTACAAGATAGTAGTGATTAATCAATGTGATTGTAAATAGATTTGTATTATAGTTGCATTTTTGAGACTACTTAGGACACTTTAATATTACCTTCTAGTAAATTATACCATGAGGTAAAAATAATTGAAAAATAATGAATTTTAAATTTAAGGACATGCATCCAAACAGTTACTTTAAACATTACTAACTATTAGGAAATCAGTATATCATAGGTTTCAAATTATCATAGCAGGATTTGGGGGCTCACTCAGAGTGGATGGATTTTTTTTTTCCCTTTTTTTTTTGGTTGGGTGCGGGATGGTTGTCAACTTTATAACCATTAACAAGATGCGCTTAGAAAAGATTATTTGTTCTTTTTCCCTAAATGGTTTCACACAAGAATTGATTTAATCAGTTCGTAGTCTTTTACTTTACAATTCATATTTTGGTTAACAAATCATTATTTTGCAAAAAAACCAGAATAAATGTTCTTTCTTTCTGGAAATAACATTTTTATGAAATTCATTAAGGTTAAATTAATATTTTAATTAATTTCCTTGCCCTAACACTAGGACAACTGCTTGGATGACTAACCTCTTGATCTCTGATTGTCTTCATCTGTTTCATCTTTTGGATCAGAAAAAAAAGACCTTCATCCTTGAATATCTGAGAACCTGGTTAATCACAACCTGTTACATCCATATTATCATATTCCTGTTACAGAAAATCCCCACTTTGCTTTCCTTCTTTGATTCAACAAATTGGAAAATAGCCTTGTCCTTTCTCTTGTTATGACCACCTGCTTGCTGAAAAAGTTCTACCGAATACGCAGCTGGTGAAGGTAGAGCCAATTCAGAAGGGTTTGATGGTGAAATATAGAGATCAGTTTGGAGCTCCTCATTTGCGCTTGATTTGGTGCTTCTGGAAGAAGGCAGATGCATATCGGGCCAATGGATATCACCTGATATGAGTTTAAAAGTGTTCTTTCCTTTGATGCGTAGTTGCAATTTTTCTACTCTTCTTCATTTCATTGTTTTTCCTCATTTTGTTTTGTATGTTTTTCTGAGGTATTTACTTATCTGATTCTGCATTGATTCAAATCATTAATAAAAAAGTTTGGTTATCTTTGTCCCATGCATTCGTCAGCGAAGTGTACTTTATGCAAGTCATTTGATAAAATATTATAGTTTCCTTACATTACTGAGTGAATAACTGCTTTTACCTATTCTTCAACAGAGGTGTATGGCACAAATGCTTCTGCTTGCTGGTCCAGGAGTTCTGATCTCAACATTCTGTCTTGGAACTGCTTTGAAGGTATACTACTAGCCTGCAAAGTACAAACTGTTTTATAAGCTATCATCCCATTGTTAATAGAATTTGCATCTACAATGTTTTGCTGCAGCTTGTTTTTCCATATAACTGGAACTGGAAAACATCATTGTTGCTCGGTGGACTTTTGAGTGCTACTGATCCCGTGGCTGTTGTTGCTCTGTTGAAAGAGCTTGGTGCAAGCAAAAAACTGAGTACCATAATTGAAGGAGAATCCTTGATGAATGATGGGTATTTAATTTTTAATTCATCTTTCTTTGTTTCCTTGCCTGACATATTGTAGATTGGGGAATCTGAATACGTGAAATCAGCAATATGGGAATATATCTTTGTATTCTTTTTCCTGGATAAATGTAATCCTATCCTGTTATTTTATTTTCTTCTCCTTCTCTGAGAGCACTTAATTCATATGTCCAGGACAGCAATTGTGGTCTATCAGTTGTTTGTTCGAATGGTGCTTGGAGATAGCTTTAATTGGGCTGCGATAGTCAAATTTCTGGCACAAGTCTCGGTTGGAGCGTAGGTATCAGTTACTTTTTGTTAGTTTTAAGACACTTTTCTCTGGTCATGAGATTATTATTATTTTTTTGGTCCAGTGTAGGCATTGGTATTGCTTTTGGACTTGCATCTGTTCTGTGGCTTGGGTATATCTTCAATGACACAGTGATAGAGATATCATTGACTCTTGCTGTGAGCTACATCGCTTACTTTACTGTAAGAACACCTCTAAAATTTCTCTGTTTATCATATGTGATTGATGAAATTAGAATGTCCATTGCCACATTTGTAAATTAAATCCTGATCATCACATCTGTGAAATAAATGCTGAAATGCATTATTGAGCTGCCACAGAGTAATTAGTACGATGCAGTGTTTTTAAGATAAAGTTTCGAACAGGAAATTAAATTTGTTGAAATCTGAAATTTTGTTTTCCAGCGATTTCCTTGGTATCTAATTTGCTCTTCTTTCTCTCATGCAATGGGATCTTTGTGCCCAGTAACTTGTTGGTTCAGATCTGTGGCTGTTCTGTTTCCTCTTTCTCTTCTTTTGATTGCTGGGATAGGTTGCAGTGTCAGTTAGATATTGATGGTCCTCTTAAGGACTTTATTTACTAATTCCTCTTGAACTATCATGGAAACGAGAAATGGCTTTTCCCTATTAGGATTTGAAGTATTGAGAATCTTATATGAAAATTTCCATTTAAGTGGTAATTCTTTGACTTGTTCTGATGGTTTTAGATGCTAGTGTAACTCACAATTTGAAATCAGAAGGATTTACTATTAATCATTAAGGTTACCTTTATGTTGCATCCTTAGGGTAACCAGTTTCTGTGTTTATGTTATTCAAGACGGAAGAAAAGAATACATTAAGGTTGCATTTTACTTTTGTAGAATTTTCCTATTTTCCAGAAATTCTAGAATATTTATACATCCTTTGAGAATGATGAACTGTTTTTTAATGAAAATTTGTTTTCCCATTTTAAGTTTAGGGAGACTTTATAAATATACCAAAGCTTTTTCCCCATGAGAGGAAATTGGGAAGCAAGGTTTTCAAAAATTGGATGGAAAACTGAAAGAAAAAATAATAATAATACTTTAGTTTTTTCAATTTTAGGAAAAGTGTTCTGTTTTTTTTTAAGTGAAAATAAATTGTAAAATAGAAATGGAAACTGAAAAAGGGAATATGTTCCTCTCAAAGTAAACACTCCCCATGTATCTTATTTATCCATTATTGAAATGCATTTTGAAAAAAAACATACAAATGATGTTAGAAAAATCAATAGCCTTTCGTTATGAATCAAATTCATCCTCTAGCATATGACAAACTTCACTATAATTTTTATGCAATAGGCACAAGAGGGTGCTGATGTTTCTGGCGTTTTGGCAGTGATGACTTTAGGAATGTAAGTTGACAAACTACCAATAGCCTCTTAACAACTTTGAGATGCAATATTATGAGATATTACACTTTGAACAGGTTTTACTCTGCAGCGGCTAGGACTGCTTTCAAGAGTAATGGTCAACAAAGCTTGCACCACTTTTGGTACATCTAATGCCTCTTTTTTTAAATTGCTGTAGCCTATAATATCGAGATAAAATGAAAATAACTAGTGTAATTGTTTATAGTGGTCATTAAAATGAAAAAGGAAGAAAAGGTAAGCTATTTGTTTTCCTTGTTACACAGGAAAGGGACTAGAAGCTATTGAATACATGATATTTTTTTTTTACTTAAAAGGAATATTTGCTTGTGTGCAGTGATATCACGCATAAATAGATACACACATATTTGCACTATACTCTAACAACTTTAACTTAGAGGTAATTAATTGGTTAGTTAAAGAGAAAGGGGCAGGGTGGTGTAGGGAAAAACAAAATTACATTGGTTATTAAATCTCAGATAAAGCCATGAGGTAGATCTAATCTAACAGTATAATTTCAAGAATGGGAGACAATAAAAAGGACAAATGAAAACACTATCTTGGCTTTCATGAATAATATGGTGTGATATTATTTTTGTTCTAAAAGGAGCAATGGTTCAAGTACTCTGAGAATAAAGAGATGGATATGCTTATAGGCAGATGTTTCTAACTTGCAGAATTCCTTTTAGAAAATGATAGGCTTTTAACAAGGATAGTATCCCTCGTTTTTAACATTTATTTAAGGTTTACATATTGTTTCTTGTTTCTAATTTAGACTTGACATAATTCAACTGCGGTGAGAATGATATCTGACAAGCACAACAAGAATAATGATTATGATAGCAAACATGCACTAAGAGTCCACCTAAACATTAGCTATGCACTGAGGTCACTAAAGCACATTTGAGGTGCTTAACCGCAGTGGTGGTTTCTTGTAAAGATATGGACTTAATGTTTCAATCAAAGGTCTAATCTAATTCATTTGCATAATTTTTTTTCTCCAGGGAAATGGTTGCATATATTGCAAATACGTTAATTTTTATCTTGAGGTAAGTGACTGATTTGACATTACTTAGCTATTGGTTTTTTGTTCTATCATATATGTGTAGAACATTTCCAGATTTACATTGCAATTGAGCATCGATTAATAGTTAATGACAATGTTTAAGAAGGGAAAAGTACAAGAAAAATAAGGCATTAGTAAACATGTAGCTCATGAAAAATCTGACATGAAATGTCTGCTGCTCAGATTGAGGCTTTACCCTCATGGCACATTTGCTTTTCATATTGTTAGATCATGATTGAAATTTACTTGAGACGTTAACACCTAGGTCAGGTAAGAAAGGAAATAAATGGGTTGTCGATCAAGTTTTGAAAGAGGGTAAGAAAACCTCTCTCTTCGATCACCAAGGCATTGAATGAAGTTGGGAGTTTTCTTAGATGTTTCCCCTTGTCATAACTATGAAGATCCATGTATATGCTGTCGTTGTAATGTTGATCCAGCTTCTGCGACTATGGCATCTGTGTACGAGGTCCTGAATACAGCATTTCTTACTTAATGGATGCACTAATGGACGAGGGTTGCCGACACTAGCATTTAGCCAGTCTACCTTAGCCAATCAGATAAGTCATTCCTTAGCCATCCCTACTGCTTCAATTCAAGAAAGGCTTTTAACTAGCCTAGGAAATTTTATAGGTGGAGTTATGCAACTGGTTCTTGTTCCAGCTTCAGATGGACAGCAAAGTTATGGTGGTCAAATGTTTAATTAAGTTTAATTGACTTAAATGCAAATTAAGAGTGCTTGCTTCTAGTGGTCAGCTCTAGCTGAAGTTGGATGAGGCTTAGTTCTTCAATTCAAAATTTACCGATTGGAAAAGAAAAGCAATAGTAAAGATCTCTTCCAGTGCATCTTAGCAGTTGATGGACTCATCATTACCCTGGGGCAAATATATTTGGCATATATAACAGAGGGGATAAAAGAAGCTGGCATTTTCCTATATGCTGTCCTGTGAATAACTCAGCTGTTTCTTTGCATTTAGGTTTTAATACATAGAGCTAAATAGTTGGTTAGTCGGTAGTTTATATGCTTAGTCATTATATTCAATCAGTGTTCTAATTAATTTGATTTTTTAAAAATTTCTTTAACTTTGTTGAAATGAGAAGATAAGCTTGAGTTGCAGTTGGCAAAAAAGGCTTTTAGCCTCATGTAGATCCTAAGAGCAAGAGGCTCAAGAAAGTAGAGAGATACTATTCAACTGGAAATTATGTGCATTTTGTCATTATATCTTACTTTCTGTTCAATTTTATTATCATTATGATATGCTGTATCACTACCTGTAATCTTGTAGAATTAATAGTTGCAACAAATATAAGTAAAACTGGAGGTAAAACTTAAATATTTACTTGAGATATTTTGCTTATGATAATCTTTTACCATTTTTTTCTCATCAAAGAAACACAATTAAGTACCAATTTAATGTACCAGATTCATAATGAAATTATATTGCTTTTCTTACTTCTGTTTTGCAGTGGTGTGGTTATAGCTGAAAGTGTTCTCAGCAGTGACGATATATTTCATAACCATGGTATTAATGATTTTTTATGTCACTTGTAGATATGTGTAAACACAATAAGCATATCTTTTTCTATGAACTTCACTTCTATAATGGGAATTTGATTTATTACAGATTTAGCAACCTGCCTACAGTAACTGGTTTGGTGAGCTGATTTGGTGAGCCACATTTCATGTCTAGGTTTGTCTGGTGTTCATTAGTAGAAAATGGTCTAAGATTGATTAGGTTTTCATTAGTGGCTGTTGATAATGAATTATGTTCACGAGGTTACCTACTAGCACCCAAGTTATTGAGTGAAAGGAACGTCTTGAATATGCAGAAGTAAGGGGTGTTCATGGTTTTGTTTTGTTCAGTTTGGAGCTTTATCCAAACAAACCTACTAGTAGTTTATAAAAAATTTCAATCCAAACCAAACTGTGAAAGGTGCGCAACTGAACCAAACCAAACCCTTGAGTTTGGTTTGGCAGCAGTTTGAAAGGAAAACAAAAAAAAGAAAAAAAAAAGAAACTTCAAACATAAAACCTAAGTTTCGAATACATTATATTTGAAGATCAAATTACAAAAAAAAGAGGAAAAATGTAAAATTTAAATATAAAGACAAAAATAATACAAAAATAAATGTAAAAATATTAGGTTGTTCAATATACTAGAAACAATATAGTATGAAAAAATCTCTAAATTTTTATTGTCATTATCCATTAGATACTCCTAAATACTTGAACTTGTTCCCCTAATTTCTACTAATAATTGAACTTAGTCCCCCAATTTCGACTAATACAAACACAAAAGAGAGGAAAAAAAAATTATCTCATTGATTTTTACATCAAATAGAAAATTATAATGAAAATAAATGAATTATGTTTAATCATGTTGTGCAATTTCTTCAATTTTCTAACACTGTCCAAAATTTCTTGCAACTCAATTTTATTAGAATTGCTACTTAACTAATTTTTTGTACAAACGATTAGTGCAAATAAATTATGGTTTTGAAATTTAAGGTTAAAACAAGTAATATAATTAATTACTTCAACATATGATGATAAAAAAAGAATATTATAAATTTCACTTATTTATTTGTTCATTAATATTTATATTTTTGGTTTAGTTCGGATTGGGTGGTTTTGACTCTCAAACTATAATCAAACCAATATTGGTGGCTTTTAACAATTTTTTTCTTTGAAAACTGCGGTTTTGTTTTGGTTTATATCAGTTTGGGTAGTTTTGGGGCGGTTTATGAACACCCCTAGCAGAAATATACATAGTCATTAATTTCTTTAAAATCATTATGACAACTTACTGCAGGATGCATAATCCAGCTGAGTTGCATCTTGATGATACAGGCGTTAAGATTGTATGTCAGAGCTCTGAATGTTAGTTATATTTTCTTCCATTAATCTGTTAAAGAAAATGGTAAGTAACAACTTTCCTTAGAAGTAGAGTAATTTCCAATTTCTTTGAATTTTTGCTAAAGAAACCACATGTTAAATGCAACGAAGAAACCATGATAACTCTTAAAGTCCTAGAACACATTCCAACAGGAACTCTTCCAAAATTTCTTTCTGTTTCAAAGAACTATGCCCTCCTTAATTCTGCATCTGATCATCCAAAGTTCATGTAAAGACCCATATTGTTCTCTAGTAATGTTAAAATGCTAATTTTGAATGCTCCTAGTAATAAAATAAAGCAAATATAGAGATGCCTTTGAGTCTTATTACAAGGACATAGAATTGGCCACAGAAATAAGATGAAAAACCCTTGCTAGTTGCACTTTTATATAATTATCATTAATTCTATTAAGTCTTGCTAACTTAACAAAAATCTTAACTAAGATGTGGTCGTGCCTTTGATAGATGATTAAAAAAAAGAAAAAAGAAAAAGGTTGAATCTGAAACAAGAAGAACAAAAGCTGAATAATATTTGCAAGTAAAATCTTGAGGTATTCAAGTCCACGGCCTCAACAAGTCCTAGAAATTAATGCAAAAACATCCCCATCTTTATAACTTATTGGTGGTGAAATGAATTTTCAGAGGCCCTCTTATTTGAAATCAATCCCGAGCTCCAACCTCTGAATTTCAGCCATTTTGCTAAAAGCCATGCTTATTTTTGAACACCTTATGTTGGTGGAAGTCTATTTTGAATGGAAATCCTTATAACGTTTCCTTAACATAGCAATATTTCTGTACAATAAAGTGCCAATATTTGAACCCCAAAGACTTAATCTTACAACAATATCCCAAATCTTTAATCTGTGTTGTTCTCCCTCATTCCAAGCCAAAGTAAATTTCGTGTTAATCCTTAGCTACATTTGCGGGAATTTTGGAGGAAGGATAAAGCTCACAATTAATCATACCCAACAAATGATGTGATATTTAGTTAGACATGATTGGGCTTAGTTATAATTGGGGGATACATGTAATGGTTGGAACTTTTTGGATTTTGCTACAATGTAATTTTTTCTTTGTTGTTTGTGACAAAAGGGACATTAGTGCTACGGAATCTACTTGAAATATAGTTTAGTCACTTATAGCATACACAAATGCAGGTTTGGGACTTTAAGCAGCCTTTTGACTAGCCCAACGAGGTTTAAAAAGATTTGATGATAGTTTAATATCATTAAATCGTGTCTATATATAGTATGATGGCCATAAATTCCACATACTATAAGAAAATACCAAATGAAAACTTGGCCAAATATGTTCATCAAACATACATATCTTGGGAATTGTTTCTGAAATTTGAACCTAGGAATCTTAACTGCAATTTGTATTTTAAACCTATGATCCCACTGTTTCTTTTTGTTGCCTCGTATAGAAAAGTATTTTTGGACTATGGTTTAATGCAAATCTGAATTTATTTTCTCTGTGGTTGAAGTTATGACAGTTCTATGATACCCATGCCTTCTCTTTTGTTGCCATTAACCATCAAAATGTTGCTTTCTTAATGTATCTCTATAACAGTACTTGTTTTTGTTTCAGGACATTCGTGGGGCTACCTATTTCTTCTATATGTTTTTGTACAAGCATCTCGGTTTGTCGTAGTTGGATCATTATATCCGCTTTTACGATTTTTGGGTTATGGTTTGGACTGGAAGGAAGCAGCTATTCTCATATGGTCAGGTTTGCGGGGGGCTGTTGCACTGTCACTCTCACTGTCTGTTAAGGCAAGTAATCATGGATTAGGCAATTTTATATTTTAAAATCCATAGATTGAGCTTCATCACTTTTCATTGGGTATTTTAAGTGGTTGGATATTTCATTCATATACATGTAGTTCATGTTTGTGTTTGTGCTTGTGCTATTAACTTATTTTATTAGATTTTTGTTTTATGGTTGAGTATTTCTTTTGCTTCCATGAGATCATATGTGTCTAACAATGGAAAATAATTTTTGTTGAGGACAAATGCTCTTTAATATATAGGTTTGATGGTCAAAGGTGACTTATAAGATGTAGTTTTGTGAAGTCAAATATATCCATCAAAAAGCCATCTTCAAGTTATTGTTTTATGATACTAGGTGCCTTGTGTACTTTTGATTATTTTACTTCTTTTATGTGTCAGGGCATTAGTGACACCTCAACACATCTCAATTCTGCAACGGGGACTCAGGTGAGGAACGCATATTTAAATTTTTTTGAAATGTTTGATTTCCAATTGGGATATGTTTGCTGATACGTATTCAGCTTCAAAAGATTTAAATAAGTGCATATTAGAAAAGTTCTCAATGAAATGTGATGACATAATACGTCTTCCAATTAACCTCTGCCTATTATCAATTAATTAATGTTTTCTTGGCCACCTTCACAGTTTGTTTTCTTCACTGGTGGAATTGTATTTCTGACGCTTATTGTGAATGGGTCAACTACACAATTTGTTTTGCATCTTCTAGATATGGACAAGCTATCTCCTACCAAGGTGAGGTTTATGTTAACATCCAAAGAACAATCAATTCTTTAGATCAAGTACTTTGCAGAAATGTTCAGGAGGCATTTTGTTTTTGTTTCACGTAAAAATTGTACAATCATATAGGGGTTGTGATTTGAAAAATATTTGGTGTTTTATTAATTGTGTTAATTATGCTTAGAACATTTTTCATTAAGAAATATGCAAGTAATTTACATTTGATGAATGACTAGTGCACAATCTCTTATACTGTAAACTAGAATGTCTTTTCTTATAATTTGACAAATAAACACTTCAATCTACATTAACAAACATCAGTGTTTACTTCATTGATCGATATGTGATATCTTTTTACCTTTTCCTCCTTTTTCTTCTACAGAAACGTATATTGGATTATACAAAGTATGAAATGTTGAACCGAGCATTGGGGGCCTTTGGTGACCTTGGTGAGGATGAGGAGCTTGGACCAGCTGATTGGCCTACTGTTAAAAAGTATATTGCAAGCTTAAATGATGTGGAAGGACATATGCACCCCCATGATACAACCGAATCTGATAATAATCTAGACCCGACAAATTTAAAGGACATTCGGATACGCCTTCTAAATGGTAAGTATGTTATTTTGTTGCACTTGGTTGTGTTATTTTGTTGCACTTGGTTGTCTTTTCTTTTCTCTTCCATTTCTCTCATTGTTTGCATTTATCCTTAGCCTATAGCTGCAAGACAGAGCTTAAGCATTGGGATTTTTTTATGAGATCAGTAGGTTTAATACGTATGTAATCATATTCATTATTTAAGGTCCTGTGCTTCCTTGACATTATGAAAATTTATTTTGATCGGCAAACCCACCATGTTCCCTTTTGCCCTTACTAGAAAGTTTGCTTCCTGTCAATAAATTGCACTGGATTGCACCTTTTAGTATGCGGTTTAGGCTTACCTGTAACTAATCAATTTTAGCTTGTAACATGTAAAATGTGCCTGCGTATATTGATCAAACCTTTTATCTATAGGTCCTTTTATAAAAAATTTGTTAATACCTGACAGCACTTTTTTAATGAGGTATATTAGATAATACTAAAAGTAAGAAAATTGTCATTCAATTCCAAATTATGATTAAGAGCTATTATATTGAATATTATCTGTGAAAGACTGATTTGTCGATTGGGAGATCTTTTCTCGTACCAGGTGTCCAAGCTGCTTACTGGGGTATGCTTGATGAGGGAAGGATAACACAAATAACTGCAAATATTTTGATGAAATCAGTAGAAGAAGCAATTGACTCGGCATCTCATGGGCCCTTGTGTGATTGGAAGGGCTTAAAAGCTAATGTTCACTTCCCGAGTTATTACAGATTCCTTCAGTCAGGTGTTTGGCCACGAAAATTGGTTACTTACTTCATTGTAGGGAGATTGGAATCTGCATGCTACATTTGTGCTGCATTTCTGCGTGCCCATAGAATTGCACAACGAAAACTGCATGAGTTTATAGGTAACTCTTCTTTGGTTTAAGCTATTAGGTCCGTTTTCAATGATAAATCATTAGTTTTGGTATCTTTTTTAAATTTTGTTACTATTCTTTGAATGAAGTCTGCAGAATTGTGAATCATGCATGAGACATAGTTTTAAAACATTTCAGCCATGCAATTGGCAACAGTGTAATGAACGTGCTGCTTTGATCACTGTGAGTGTGTACAGAATTTAATCTCAAGGCTGCTGCTGTCACAAAAGTAGAGCGCAGTCAAAAAAAAAAAATTATTGGACCTTACATGTCCATTGAGCTAGTGGCCTAGTGTGCCTCATTGTGTAGGAGGCAGGGTCCAAACACTAGCAGCCCCCTCCTTCCCTTGGAAAAATTTCTGATCCTCCATAGAAAACTGGACTTCACATGATCATTATGGTCAAACTATGACCCTTTTTTTAGTGATTTGTTAAGCTTCTCAGTTTAGATGATTACAGTCTGCAATTGAATGCAATGTACTAGTTTTAATAGTGGTGTGGTGTCATTGACCATTTCTAAATATAATGCTAGAAACTAAGTCTCCTGTATTTTCATTTTTCTATCACATGCATCAACTGATGAAGACATGGACGAACTGTCTCTGTTATCTTCTATGTGTCCAAGTAAAACAATTAATTAGGTATGGCATTAGAGTTCTTGGGTCCTGTATCATGAAATTTAGTTGTATCCTCTTAGGTCCATGAAAAATTATTTTTCCTTGACTTTTGAACAAATCTAATAATTGTTGGTAGAGAGAGAGCGGGAGAGAGAATGAGAGAGAGAGTCTGATCATAGTTGGCTGATAGTTGCTAAGAATGTGTGTCAGTGACAGGCGATAAAGGAAAGGGAAATAGCTGTTGAAGATTTATGGCTGAGCATTAGTGAGGTTTGCATAAGGTGGCAATGTAGTGACAGCACTGAGCCATTGAGGCAGGATTTAGTGTGGGATTTTAGGGTATAGATCGGTAACCATGAATTAGATTTGCTGTAAAATGTTTGTTGGTAACTGTAAGGCATAAATAAGAGAGAAAAAAGAAAAGTTGTACTTGAATGGTTCCTTCTGAAACCTTTCTAGTACTGCTGGAACAGATGGGTCTATTGTTCAGTTAAATTTGCATGCCTATGCATAGTGCAGGTAAGGCTTCCAGGATCTGAAGGTTTTTTGTTAATTGCCTGGATTGTAATTCCTGGTGTATCTTCTTGAATGTAGTGTTATGGGGATTTTAGAGATCTTTGCATGTTGATCTTACGTTGGCTGTTTAAGAGTAATTCTACTTCCTCAGAGGAATGTTAAAGCTGTAGATGAAAGAAGTTAAGAGCATAATCGATGGAAAGTCAAAATTTCAATTCACAAGTAGTATGTTATATTTATCTAGTTTTCTATCTGTTTTCTTTTTTCCAAATTGGGGACAAATTAAGATTTTAAAGAGTCTCCTATTACTACATCATTGTGCAATAGAAATTCCATTTAGGATTATGGAATTTAGTGCAGAATGCAGATATGATAAAATTGTTTGCATGTTTGATATATTATTTCTAATCATTAATCAAGAATAAGCTGTCTTACGGGGTTCAATGGCAACTTCAAAATTGGACTGCTTCATATGGTAACCATATGGTTCACTTGTGCGTCACGATGATCTTTTTGTCTATTGGAAGGTATTCGATAACCAATTTAGTTTAGTTAAATAAAATGCCAAAGCATGGTTTCATTCTGCATCTCGTTGCATTTCGGGTTCCCAAGCTGAGCTTGGAGCTCTGCAAAATAGTGGAAGACCACAGTAGTTTTGATGATCTTTCCCTCTTAGTTAGGAAATAAATTGCACAGTAAGACATCCAAAAGGCAAGAAAAACCTGCACCTCTTTCAAATTAGGACTACTTATTGAACCTGCATCTCTCAACCTCCTAGCAAGATCTACTCATTTGGAGAGTAAATACAGATGGAGAGATTGAAGAGAGAGAGAGAGCGCAGGATGAAGGTTGAGAGAGAGGGGGAGCACAGAGGGAAGGATGAGAGATATTTTAGCAATTTTTGTTTTTCAAAAACTATACCTTTTTACTTTGAGCTTAGGTTAAGTTAACTCATGCTCAGATGTGGGGCTCATGGAAATAATTTTCTATTGGAAGCCCTAATCCTAATTTCACTTTGGGGCGTAAAAACTCTCAACACCCTTGCATTATAGGGGATTGGTTTTGTGGTTTGAATCCATAACCTAGATAATAATAAATTGACAATAGAGTAACATTATTGTTGTTAGGGTTGTGCGGTTCCGATTTTGGTTTGATTCTCAACAGGAACTAGAACTAGAACTATAGTTCGGTTCTTATTAAATTTGGAACCAGAAATAGATTCAAATGATTTAAGAATTGGATTCAGAACTGAACCATAATTCGGTTCGATTCTTTGGTTCTTTTGCTCTGTTCTTCAATTTTGGTTCCTATTCCCCCATTAAAAATTATACATGATTTTCTATATTGATTGCATCTAGGAAAATTTTATGGTTTCCTTGTTTATCTAGGATTCCTAATTAAATAAGAAATTATTAATTAATTAGGAATCGAATTCTGTTTTCCTTTATTTAGGATTTGTTTTCAACCAAGAAGCATTAGCTAATTAGAATTACTTTTAATCTAGGATTAAGATTTGTTCTAACTAGTATGAATAGGACTACAGTTAACAGATTATGCATTATATTATCTTTTATTTCAATTCAGAATTTTAATTCTAAGGTTTTCTTTAAAGCCATTATTGTTCCAACCACAATCAACCTATTCTAGCACTAATTGTTGAGAGTTAATTTGGCCTAAATTCTTCCCCTGTGTTACTCAAGTTCGAATACTACGTAGTTTTGATTGTTAAATGCTAGTTATATTAATTATAATTATCAATAACAATACTATTATTAATTATTAGTTATTATAAAGATAATAATTACTATATTATTTGAATTAATTGTTATAACAACATTAGATACAATATAAAGTATACATGTTTTAGAAATATTATAAATTATAAATTATAATGCTATTAAAATATTAATTAGTTTTTAGAAATAGTAGTAATTATAGAATTATGATAACAATACAAACTAAAACTATTACTAAAAAACTACAATTAAAATACTTTCAGAATACTAATACATTTATATGATTAATTGATTATAATTTTATATATGTATAATAAATCTACACAACTATACATACTAGTTATATATATATATAGGTTTAATAGTTTGTAAGTTATAATATAAAACAACTTATTTAGGAAAAAATGTATGTCTAAATTGAAAATTAAGTTAAATTTAAGTTTCCTTCCTAAACATTAAATTCATTGTTAATAATTAATGAAGTGTACTTTAATCAATTACAGTTAGAGTCTAACATCATCTTAATATTTATTAGTAAATAATAATATGATTCTCAATTTAAATAATAAATAAAAAATTTTCTATAGTTAAAGTTTTATATCAAATAATGTATCCAAAAATCAAAATTATATATTTATTAATAGGTTTTCCGGTTCGTTTCGAGTTAAGTTCGGGACTGGTGCGGTTCCAGTTTGGTTTGGATCGATTCTGCAGTTCGGTTCGGATCCCTAAGGAACCATGCACAACCGTAATTGTTGTACGAAGATCACCCCTACCTCTCAAAAATGTTATATGCACAATATTTGTGGTCATCATGTATTCCATTGCATGCTTTGCTGCATGTTTTTCAATCACTGGAGGTGGTCCAGTGGACTGCAATTTTTGGTGATTTTATGTTGTAACCCAATTGCAGGCTGTCTCAATTGATTTTCATTTGGCTTGAAGAATCCTTATTTTTCTGTTGTTACATTTCATCCATAAAAATTTTCCATTCCTTAGAAAACATCCTCTTACGCAGTAAAAATGTTTTTCTTTTGAATAATTTAAACTGCTGTTTTGTTTATCATGATGATGATGGTGATGATAATTTAATACACCTTACATCGCTGTCAGTGGGATAACATTTTTTTAACCTTGTTTCGAAATATTGTATTTACCTCTTGTTTACAATTTTATGAGAAGTTTGACTTCTTTGATGCATTTATACTTCTAGGTGATAGTGAAATTGCTTCTACAGTCATCAGTGAGAGCAAGGCAGAAGGAGAAGAAGCAAGAGAATTCTTGGAAGATGTTCGTGTTACATTCCCAGAGGTTTGTGAATTTAGATACCTTTGTGTTTTGTTTTTTTTCAGACTAGATTCTGATTGGAATCGGTTAGTTTAGTACCATATGAAGTATTAAATTTTTTTTTTGAGAGGTATGATATTAAATATTAATAAGTTTGTTTTGTCTCTAGATTTTAGCCAAGTTGTATCAGTAGACTTAGATGATGCTAGAATATGAACTAATTATTCAATAATATTTTCAGGTTTTGCGTGTTGTGAAAACCAGACAAGTTACTTATTCTGTGCTGAACCATTTGATCGATTATGTCCAACATCTTGAGATGGCTGGACTGTTGGAAGAAAAGGAGATGCTGCATCTTCAAGATGCTGTCCAGGTTCTTCGTTTCGTGATTAGAATACAAGTGTTTGGCCATTGTGTTGCACATCTTGCATCTTAAATTAGAAATTGATTTTTGCCTTTCGATTCAGACTGACTTGAAAAGGCTTCTAAGGAATCCTCCTCTGGTAAAGATTCCCAAATTAACTGATTTGATTAGCACTCATCCTGTATTGGGAGCCCTTCCTTCTACCGTACGTGAACCACTTGAAGGTTCTACCAAAGGAACAATGAAACCACGGGATGTGGCACTTTACAAAGAGGGCTCCAAGCCGAATGGTGTTTGGCTTATTTCTAATGGTGTTGTCAAGGTAAATGAGCAAGTTGCTTTTAAGAAGTACATCTTTTTTTTCTTCCTCCCCGAACCTGTCCATCTTTTTTAGTTAAACAATATAGCAGTATGTCAATTGGTAATTACTGTTTTGCAGTGGGGTGGTAACTGCATAAGGAACAAGCACTCTTTACATCCAACTTTCACACATGGGAGCACACTGGGCATATATGAAGTGCTAGTTGAGAAGCCTTACATTTGTGACATGATAACAGATTCTGTGGTACTCTGCTTTTTTGTTGAAAGTGACAAAATACTTTCAGCAGCAAGGTCAGACCCTGCAGTAGAAGACTTTCTGTGGAAGGTATTTTTTTTTTCCCCGTTTTACTGATAAGAAAGAGAAAATACAGGAAGTAGGATTAAAGGCTCCTCAATTAATAGACAAGAAAAAAAGAACAGAAAAGCCTTTAAAGAAAACGCTATGAGCGAGGCGCTCTCCAATTAAATTGATTAACACTTAAAGCCCCTTGAAAAGCCCTGAAGCCAGAAGTCCAAAGAGAAGCAAAAACGAGCACCTTCTCCTGCAGCGAATTAAAGGATGGAAAAATGGTTTTTGTAAATGTGAGCTTTTCTTTCCATCCAAATCTGCATAAACTGCAGGGAAAGTCGTGAATTTATGCATTTCTTCATACCATACCCTCTCCACTTGAAGCCAACAAAAATCCATTTTAAAAAAATTCTTAATTTGTGCAGTTCTGTCAAAAAAAATCTATAAAAATAACAATAAAAATAAAATGGTGGTTCTGTATCAATCAAGCCCACTTTAAAATGTAAAAAGAAATGAGAGTGAGACTCACTGCTTACAGCAGTGACACCCCATGTCAGGGGATAAAGCCTTATTTGGCCTTATTTTCTTTTAAATTCATTACCGTTCACCTTTTTTAGAACTTGTGGCCAAACAAAAACACTAACCTTTAGTGGTACCTTAAATTTCCAATTTTTATTATTTGAAAAAATAGAGTAGTCATGAGGGAAAAACAAGATGGCATCAATTTCATTTGGCTGTTGTGATGCCTATGTTACTTGGACTTTGACAAGAGCATCCATTCCCTTGGTGATCAAATTACTTATGCTGTTGCCAAATATATGCAAGGCAAAACAAGATTTGTTGCTTTTTAATGTCTGGTTAACATGATAACAATAAAATGACTAAAATGTACATTTACACAATTCTTGGTCTACTATTCAAGCTATCTTGAGCACTGCAGTTTCTTTTTCCTTTCCAGGAAAGTGCTATAGTACTTGCCAAAGTTTTGCTTCCTCAAATATTTGAAAAAATGGCAATGCAAGATTTGAGAGCTCTTGTTTCAGATAGGTCAATGATGAGCACACACATAAGGGGAGAAACACTAGAATTGCCTCAGCATTCCATTGGCTTTTTATTAGAAGGATATGTAAAATCCCATGGCTTGCATGGGGAATTAATTACATCACCTGCAGCATTGTTGCCTTCGCATGGAAACCTGAGCTTCGGACATGCAAATGGAAATCAAAGCATTCAAAGTGAAGAAGTAACTGGTAATTTAAGCAATAACATGGAAAAAAGAGGAGGTTGATATAATTTTATTTTTATTTTTTGGTTATATATTTTATTTTCATTGTGATTAACAATTGTGGTACACTTTTACTATTGGGTGAATGCAATGTCTTAGCAGGTTCACATGATGTCTATATTTGATGCTTCTGCATATATATATGCTTACATATTATAGACATCCAAGTTGATGTCACTGAATGGTTTGGCTGCTGGTAAAAATTTTGTGATATGTTTGACTTTTCAAATTTGAATTTGTTATTCATTTAAGAAATGAAACAAAGAAGAGGGGAATAAGAGAGCACAATGAAATAGCATTACCAAGTTGCAGTTGCCTCTAGATGTGACAACTGGCCAGGTTGGATGGATTTTGGTTTGTCATTTTGGGTTGAACCCTAACACCTAAACCATCATTTTTGGGCTGGTCGCAGTTTGTGGTATTTTTTTTGTTCCTTGGTTTTAGTAAATTTCTTAATTTTGGGGATTTTTTATAACTAAAAATTATAGACGTTCGTTTGGGTTATAGGCCGTTTCAAATCTAGAATGGGATTAATCAGGTTTTAACCCTATCTCTTCAGCTGGTCATGTTGGTATTTTCAGGTTTGGCAAAAGATTATCACGCTTTAATCGGTCCCTTTTAGAAGGCATTGCTACAGGATTTGTTGTGTTATTTATGACTTCTATTTCCAAATTCTAGGATTTTGGTGTCAAAGATATTATAAGGAATAATATATAACTAGCAGTGTAACAGTTAGCAAAATAATCTCAACATGCTCTCAGGCAATTCTTTTGAGAACACAAATAGATCAAAGAAAAATAATATAATCATTTTCAATTTTTATGCTAATAATAACTTGATGAGGTATCTGATGATGTATGCTCTGTTAGATTTTTATTTTTGTCGCTGTTTCTATTTTTGTCACTATTTCTAATTAGTTGTATCCATTTTGACTAGAGAGCAAGGTCAACAACTTGTCAGATGCATTTTAATTTTTATACGTTCAGCTATCGGCTGTTTCTTTTATTTTGTAGTGAGCCATGACAAATAAAATATAAAATTCAGTTTATTGAACCGGTACATGCAGGTTCCAAGTCAGCCAGTTTCTCTCATCAAAGATCCTGGTATCAAATTGAGACAAGATCGAGAGTGATAATCTTTGACATGGCAGCATTTGAAGCTGATACTGCTATGCAAAGAATTTCTTCTTTTGTACCACATACAGGTGAACATCTTCATAGACCTCCAAGCAAAGAGCATGAACTTATGAGCTGGCCTGATAGTTTCTACAACGCAAAATCTCAGAAGGACCTTGAAAATAGACAACCAAAAAGCATGTCTGCAAGAGCAATGCATCTGAGCATCTTTGGCAGCATGGTATGATCAATTTACTTTTGTTCTCATAGGATAATAACTGTATACATGATAAACAATTTTTGGGGTTGTATACTTAATTGGTTAATTGTATAGTAAGAGGTAGGGAGTTTTTTTGTTCAATAATTTATAGCAGTTTACTTGTGGAGAAAAATTAAGTGGCCTGTTGCAGTCATTTAAGTGTTGTTCCATGAATACCAGTTAACTAAGATATCTTTCAATGACCGTTGATGATATTAATATATGAATACTATGGGTTCGCTAAAATAATTGCTTGTGCTATCACAAAATAATGTGCTTTTGAATTTACTGTATTATTTTTCCGTTTCATCAGGTTGACATGCAATGGCGTACGAGAGCATCTTCAAGCCATCTAGTCCAACGATCACAAAGCATGTCATTCCCAAGAGCTACATCATTTAAGAGCCATGTGTTGGTTTCTGTTAAATCGGAAGGATCTACTACTGTAAGGAAGAACCTGGGGATAAAAAGGCCTAATTCAGCATCCAAGGTTCCTATTAACTTAAAACAGAATACAGACATGAATGAGAGGCAAGTCTTGGATGATTCAAGTGATGAATCTGGTCCTGAAGATGACCACATAATAAGAATCGACTCACCAAGTAGGCTTTCTTTCTGTCAGGCTACTTAAATTTGCGTTGTCAATATCTTATGTTGTGTTTAATTGAATTTGGTGTTCCTGTGTTGAAAAGTGTCTACATGAGAATGCATAGCGAGTAATTTAGAAAGTTTGTGTAATTGATATTGTGCATTAAACTTAAATCTGTATCTTTGCTTCCATCATTTGTAATAGAAATGCCAGTAGCCTTGCTTTGGTTTTTTGGTCAAGGCATAACTGGAGAATGTTGAGGGATTATGGACCATCTCATTGACCAAAATTGGTAGATACACTTGTAGTCAAACACATTGAAAAATCAGTATGAGAATGATGTAATGGATATTTCTAGTGTGTCAATGATGCTTGTAGGTTTGTTTTTGCTTTGTACCTATTCTCAATTCACCTTCCATGCAATGGGATGATTAGTGTTGTCAAACAAGCAATTAAATAATGAATTAGAGTTTCAAGGAGGCCGTGAAACTTGAGGTGAATGGTTAGATTAGTGGAATTCTTTTTCTTTTCGGATGTTCACCAGCGGAATGGATTATATGACTTCGTTCAGTTCAAATTAAAACCCTTTAAATTTACATATTTAGAAATTCGACAAGTTTAGAGTTATAAATTTGCTATTCTCATATGCTGTTCAATGTATCAAATGAGCTGCAATGGCAATTTCCTCAAATTACTGATCAGCATTTCATATACCTGATCAACATTTGATCTTTATGTCAATTTTATCTTGAATTTTGACTTTCCTTCAACATTTGATCTTTATGTTGTTTTGTTAACCTTGGACTTAGATTAATTTAGTACATTTGTGTCAGCGAAAAGTCAGAGTGAAATTGACATATAAAGTGAAATTACACACAACATAAAGTTCATGGCGAAACAATGCGTTAACCTTATAAGCATTTAATAGAAAATCAGGAACGATAACTGAGTAACTTATAAATGTTGCGGACGAGTAAAGGAATTCTGCATGTATGGAGTTTCCTTTGATGAAGGTTATTTTGAATGAAACGCATTGTTCCAGTTCCAATACCAAAGTTCAATATTTGCTAGCAAATTAAATGATCTTTTGACCTAATTATCCCCCAGCTTCCACTTAAATTCCACCATACATCAGTCAGAGTCGTAAAAATGTGACACTAAATTTCAATCACTTGTGGTTGACTGGAGACAGTTTACATGTGTCACAAATATACAAGTGAACAAAGCTAAGCAGCTAATTCCAACAAGAAACTCACCAAAAACAATGTCTGAGATCTTTGATCTTATTTTCCTTAAATTTTCAGCTCTTATTCATTGTTGCTCGATGGATGAAAGCAGTGGAAAAGAGAATTACTCGCTTCTTTCTCTCATTTATAACCATGCATGAGATTAAACTCCATGAATTTACTCGCTGCTGAGTAAAACTACTATAAACCAGGAAATAAAAATACCACAGCTCAATGCTCTAAGCATAAGAATAAAGAATGTATTTTTATTCATCCTTCCATGATAATTTTTTTTCCTGTGTATACAATTCAGATATAAAAGGTGCAAGTAAATCCCATCATAACATTAATTCAAGCCTCGTATAACATTCCAACCTCAATTCGTTGCTGTGGCGGCACACCAAGAGCTGGCAGTGCAGACCTGCAATTACTGTGCATGATTTCATAAAATGCAAGCATGATTCTATCAAACCAGCCACAGTTCTTGCCTATATAAAACCTCGTCTTCCCCCGAATGTGAACGACACCAGCCTGCTTTGCCTCTTCGAAGGCGGACATCTCTTCTTGAACCTCTAGAGAACCATCTGGTGAACAGCCGCGTCCGTTTTGTATATGCAGCCACAAGCTATCAGTAACTTGAGTTACAAAGTCATCTCCTTCAAGATTTAGAGAATCTGCATAGCCACAGTGAATTACACACCCATAAGTTCTGTGACCCAATTTGTTGACAACTGTCCTCTCATTTGGATCAACCTTAGGAACCAACAAGTACCGAAGCGTAGTGAAAATTGTTACTTTGTGTAGAGATCTCATGTTTTTAACATAATGTCCGAGGATCGGAGTCAGGCCATCTTGAATATTTGTGTAAAAAAAACATAATCCAGGAACCCGTTGGACACCCGGCTCAGACAATAACATTTCAAGTCTTCCCATGTCTATCTTGTGAGTTAACTCATAATCTATCTTTCTTTGCCTTCCATAGAACCAGCCAAACATGATAAATGCAAGGATAAAAGATATGGCAAATGGAATCCATCCACCCTCAGATATTTTAGTTAAAACTGCACTGACATAAACACCTTCCATTGTAAAAAATACAGAGAGGTAAAGTGCAACCAGCAGCGGTGGAGTCCTCCATATTATGATCATTACTAGTGCAAGTAACACTGTGGTAATGAGCATTACTAGACTAACAACAACACCTGAAAACAAGATTCAATAAATTAACAGGCTGCATCAGCAATATAAGAAATAATTAGTTTTTCAAACTGAAAATAATGGATCAAAGACAATCAAATGTGAAATGATCTAATTCTATGATTCAATCAAACTATTGTAGACACGTGTTTTTTCACCCCCTTAAATCGCAACAAAGCAACCAGAAGATAGCAGTCAATGGCAGTTGAACGCAGTATAAAGAAAGTTGGTTTTACTAACCAAAAGCATTTCCGATATCTTTTCCGTCTCCAGAAACAAGTATAACTGCAATGCAAAGAACCATAAGGATGTAATTGACTTCTGGGGAGTAAACTTCACCCTCTTTGCTAGAAGATGTATGCACCACCTTAACTCGAGGGAAATAGTCCAGGACTACAGATTGCTTGATAACAGAAAAGGTGGCTGATATCAGTGACTGGCTTGCAACAATTGCTGCCAATGTGGAAATCACAAAGATTGGCCAATAAACTTTATGCGGAATAAACTTGTAAAATCCATCACTATGATCATTAGGGTTCTTGATAAGGTATGCTGTTTGCCCCGCATACGTCAGAACAAGTGAGGGATATATTGTAAACAAAAAAGCGATCTGTTGGGAAAGAATTTTTGAGGAAGCCACATTATACATGTACATTAAACCAAAAAACAAAAATAATGATGAAAATTAAAAGTTAACCTGAATAGAAATCCTGTTAAAATGACCAAGATCAGCAAACATTGCCTCAGAGCCTGTGTGCAGAAAGAACAACTTATAAGGAAATCACATATTATAATGCAACCAAATTCCACAACTCTCACCATCTAATGGAGGACCAGACTTGAAATCTCTAAATCAAAATTAATATTTCCTTGCAATTTAATACATAAATTTCTTTTTAGAAATCAAAATCTGGAAGTTCCCATACAGTCTAGACTCTTTCAGATGGTTGGGATAGATATTTGGCCTTCTCCAAATTGTTCAAATAAGAAAATGATAGTGCCGTATGTTTGATGGCAGTTTATTTGAGGGCCTACTGAAGAGTGGGTGAATTCATACGAGTAAACAATAAATGGATGAAAAGGGCTGACTTCATGGTTCAAGACCAGCATAAATTAAAGCATCTCACCTGTGACACAGAGAATAGTACCACCGAGCGACAACCAGCCTTCCTTTCCATTTCTCCAAAAGTAGTGGAATATATAATGTGGTGACAAAGCTTTGAAAATGCTTGGGTAATGTCGTATTATGCTATAAATCCCCACCAGTGGAGTACACAAGGTCCACGCACCCATGATAGGGGAAAAAAGAAAACATACTCGAGAGGTGCCAAACTTTTGTAACAGAAACAGAACAACCAGAATCACTGCAGAAAGAACTTCCACCAAAGCTGCAGCATCATATACCAGTAACTTTTTAATCTCATGAGGAACAAGCCCAATTGCAAAAACCAAAAATAAAAGTACAATAATTCACTCAAGTTATGAAATTTCATTTTCAAGTGATACAATGATAACTTCTGAGCATAGCCACAGGGATAAAAAGCTTTCATTAAACATAACTTCCAAAATAAAGTACATAACGATTACCAAAATCTTGCAGAACACCACACTCAAGTATTTTTCTTGAGCTTTTGATATTATATTTTATTTAAGCTATTAAAAGTGGAATGACATCATAGTCCAAGTGAATCATTCCATAGAGACTTGGATTAGTCAGACAAGAGCTGAGCATACATAGGCTGCTCTTAACATCTGATTGTGTAATTATATGTTTCTCAAGATTGCTCACAAGTTATGGAATTCAAGGTGAAAACTTACATTTCTTGACCGAAGGAAATGGTGCTCTCACTCCATCCATTGCAGACAATACTGGCAAGAGATATAAACTTAAAGAAGACAATCAAAAGAGGGGGAAAAAAAGGAACATTTATGAAATTTTACTTAAAAAAGAAAGTGTGAGAAAAACCTGAGATTGCAGGGGTAAGTATGCCATCCCCAATTAGCATACACGTTCCTAACATAGCAATGAAAAGTAGCACCCTTCTAGCAACTATACTTCTTTCAAAAAATTTGCCGAGCCGACTCTTACTCCCAATGCCTCCATGAGAGACAGAGCGTGAGCTTGACTCTACCCTTTTGGAAGAAAGGATTTTGATATTTATATTTCTGCATAGCAAAGAGTACAAGGCAAATGTTCCACCTGCAGGAATCAGTTATCACAATGTCAACAACTATTTTTGTTTCCTGTCTAACGAATTAAGGATTGAATATCATAAAATAGTAGGCCTTTAATACTTTTTGATTGTTACTCTATGATTAGCAATAACGTCTTGCTTGCAGATACCGACTATTGAAAAAATCAGGGCTTAATCACATCAACTATAAGAACAAACTTCAATGATACGACAATCAGAATTCATTTAGATTGTCTTATTCAAATAATAAATAAGTGATATCTATATAGTATAATACTTGTACAATTCAAGAATCCTACAAGGTCTAAATATTATCCAAGTCTAGGATTATAAAATGACAATTTTTCTTTAGAAACGCCAGAATGTCTAGGCCAAGCTATTAAAAAGGTAAAAATTAATGCTGCTACCAAGATTTTTACCAGCTAATCCAAAGGTAAACTTCTTGAAGGTTTACAAATTACAGTGACAAAGTTAAGAACCACATTACTATAACATAAAAAACTAAAATTGGTTGGACGTATATATACCTTCACCGTGATCATCAGCCATGAGGGCTAAACAACAATATTTGACTACCCCAATAAGAGTAAGAGTCCAAAACATGATACTGTAGATTCCAAGGTAGTCCTCTTCCGTTGGAGACTTCAATGGCATTGATGGGTACACGTACAGAGGTGAAGTTACAAGCCCTCCAAATACCACTCCAAGTGTCTTATATGCTAGTGCTACTGTCCTCCACCATCCCTTTTCCTGATATGCACAATTACTCGCAGTAAAAACCAAAATTCCTAACAAATTTTAACAACCCATCAATCGAAACTCAAAGAAGATTCTACATGACTTTTTAATCAAAAACGAAGATGCAGAAGGCGTTTATACAGAGAAGAAGAGAGAACCTACCTTGGTGTGACACTTAGGTGGAGTGAAACCATTATGGTACTGAATGAGGTGAGTGTTGACGATGTGAGGGGAAATGGAGTCAACCACCACCTCCCTCAGCCCCATCGCCGCCGCTGACCCGCCTCCTCCTTCCATTGTTTACCCTTATTTCAAAAAAAATTTCTATATGTGTGGCACAAATAACCAAGATGAGTGAATTACGTATTTCTTTTTCATTCTATATCCTATATGCACACCATAGAATAGACAATGATTGATTTTGCAGAGGGAAGACTACCAATTACAGAATGTCCACTTGTCCCGTTTACTCGTGCGGTTGACCACAGCCCAAGAACCACCGATTTCGAATTTGGTTTGGTTCCAAAAAGGATAGAACCGCAACCAAATCGCTCTAAGGTAATTCCGAAACCGTCAGTTTGGAACCCAGATCAGATGACTTTTTCAATTTTTCTTTTAATTTTGTAGCATAAAACAACATAATAATAGTAATAATAAGTATCTGAACTTATTTAAAAAAATGAAAGACTATGAGTTCACTTTATAGTCTTTAGTTTTATAATTCCTTTTTATGAATTCAAATAGAAATTGTCATTGTGGAACGAAACTGTAAACACTCGGAAATCAGTTCTAATTTAAAACTAAAATTGTTTAATAATTCGATTCTAGTTTTAATAGTTTGGTTTAACAATTCCAACAGAATTGTCGTCGCGCTTATGATATGGAACTTTTTCTTAAGTCAATTAAAATAGTAGTTGCTTTGATACAACTTTTGCTTAGTTTGATAAAAATTAAAAAGTTTTTTTTTTTAATTTATTAGGAAATACAACATTATGGATTACACATATCTAAGATACTCCTATCTTAATATCACATCCAAGATATAAATATTATTGAATCAAATAATATACTTTTTATTATAAAAAAATTAAATTATAAGTAAAACTGTCACGATCCAAGACCGTGGACCGGATCAAATCAGTTTAGGGTCCTTGGCTCATAGTAATCCTATTTCACATGAATTCAGTCCTTGAAACTAGTTTTAAAAATACTAAGCCCATAATGTGATACTATACTATCAATTTATATCTCAAGCTCATTTTCGACATTTCAATTGCTTCACAGCTCGATCCTATAATTTTTACATATTAACGTCATCCATAATATAGGTAAACTGGTCATTTTGTATTGTTAGAGAGTCAACTAAAAAATTCACAGGCTTATTGATTAATACACGAATATATAACCTTTACGTGATAGTTTGTAATATGTGACTCTCTAACTGCGAAGCTCAATATAAAGATATATATATATCTAAAAGTTGTATTTTAAGCATTACCAAAAATTGAAAATCTACAATTGTAACTCTGCAGAGAAAGAAGTAAAAATTATTTGAATCGATGAGATGTCTACCTCATGAGAAAAGTTTATAGAAAATAATGAGTTTTACAAATTCAGTAAATAATAATAAATAATTCATTAACTCAAACAGTCACATAAAATGTTTTTCAACTTCAATGGTGAGCATTTGTTTCAACCAAGCACATGACACATAATTAGCAACTATAAATGATATCACTTTTAAATAATCACATCAAATAAAGATTAGCAAGTGACATCATCATTTTCTCATTTTATAAGAAATTAGATAATCATATTTTCCAATATCGGGGACAAGGGGTCCATCCCCATTATGGACTAAGGAGCTCATTCCCGAAATATGAGCCGAGGAGCCAATTCTCCCATACGACCAATTGGTCTATTCCTCACTCAGTAGTCCTCACATTTTTTTTTAATTCTCTTTTTCTTTTTTATTACCATAAGGAGATCACCTGTGGTTTTACATGACGATCCATTTCATTTCAATTTCACTCGCAAATAAAGTATAGTATCACCACATCACAGGTAATCTAATCAACTCATATAATATGATAACATCACATAAGAGATCATTATGTGCATATGAGTGTAATTATGGAGTGTATATAAATATATAATTCTCGTAGGTTTATAATATTATAATTTATATAATAGATCATAATGTAAATAATGTTACTTTTATAATATAGTATTAAAAGAGTGAAGGTTGAGTATCATTTGTGTGTGTGTATATAATTGATGCATATATGTAAATGCGATGCGTATCACTTATTTTTATTTATAATGATAAAAAAGGAGCAAGTTTTCATTTGGATTTTAATTAGCACGAGCGGTAGACAAACTCAGATAATCTAAATATAAAAGAAAGACTCCATTAAATAGATGACTTTCCACAAATAATAATTTTATAATCAATTCTTAGCTTATAGATTAAAATAACCTTTTATCTAATTCTAATACATATTCAAATATTTTTATTTCATCTCGATACAATTTATTTTCTTAACCCGTCACCGAATAATAAATCTCTTATACACACAACATAAATGACCTTTTATTTAACTAAATTTACTTGAAATATATTGCCTTTTTAATTAAATCTGGGTTAACTACTAAAATTAATACTTCATTAACTTATCATTTTAATTCATGTAGTATAATTTTAATTCCAAAAGATTTGATACCCATCTAACGTTAAGTTTCTTTTTATTTAATTAAATCACTTTCCATTTTAAGGATAATTCGTATAACACTTAAAACTTCATTTGTTTCTAGAAAATAATTTGCTGAAAAATGGCTTGTAGAAAAATATTTTACAAGTTTAACTTTATATAAAATATTTTTGAAAAATATTTTTCTAATATTTGTTATAACATTTAAAAATTTAATTTTCCATTATATAAATAATGCATTTACACCTATTATATTATTCATAAACAATCTATATTAAAGTTAACATTTAATAATTGTATTTTCTATTTAAAATATATTCTCATAATATCTGATAATTAATTTAGTCTAATAATATATTTAATTTTTTAATTAAATTATTTAACGATAATTTAAAGATATATAATAGTATAATTATTGCTAAAAAATATATTTTAACTGGTATGAGTTTTAATATATTTTAAAAAATATATTATTAAAATAATTTAATGATTATTTTAAAATAATATTATTGAAAAAGTGTTATGTAAAATATATTTTAAAAGATATGAATTTCTCAATAAATTATTTTAAATATTTTTTTCAAAAAAAAAAATCACTCGACACATTTTTGTCATTTTAAAAAAGACTAGGGGACCATAATTGCATCTATTAACAAATAGAGTGTTCTTTTATGCACAAAGATACCAGTTTTAAATTATGAAACTATGTTAGAAAAATATCTTTCCTTATGAACAAAGTAAGTCATTTTTCTTAATTCTTAACCTATCATTATTTTTCATTGATGGATAACTTATTTTTTTTTTAATGTTTCAAATAATGAAAAATTATAAAAAATATTTTTTATAAATTATTTTACAGAAACTAATAGAGTTTAAATATTTAATTTACTTTCTTGTTTAGTCTATAATCCTGATTAATACTTAGCTCCAATTAAATTGAGGAATTAAAATAATTTAATTATACTTGTAATAGTATTTCTTATGATCAAATGTCACGACCCAAAATCGTGGGCCGGACCGGCACTAGGACCTAGGTAAGCTTAAGGCACCCGAGGCCCGTAGTAAGCCTAAACTATCACATCTCATCCCTATTATCATTTGACTATCGGAATAGTAAGCCCATATTATGACATTTT
>CANUEX010068408.1:0-10753 GCA_948099535.1 Jatropha multifida
AAAATCAAATAAATATAATATAAACAATTTGTGTTTAATTAGCTAATTTGTTTCTTATTAATTTATTTCTTTATTTAATATTACAATTTATTAAGATCATTTATACACATATGCACAGGTATTTATTTAATCAGTTTATTCCAAAATAATTCATACATTATATTAATTCTGTCTAAATTTTACACATCACAATACACAGCCCTTCCACCAGGCAATTCACAGTCATTTCCCAATCTCCAATCTCAATTTCACTTAATTTCAATTTTGGTATTTATATTGTTCTACCTTTAACAATTCAACTGTCTTAATTTTACATTTTTCCCCCAATTTATAAATCCTTATCACTTTTGTTTGTAATCCATTTAAATTGGCTAATTTCACTAATGAATTTAGAAATTCATTTCGTAATTAATTTTCATGTAATTCACTTAATTTTAATTAAGCCAATTTAATTTAACAGTATTAATTTCCTATTTCGAATTTAAACTGAATTTAAATAACTGAAACATAAATTATACCGATTGAAAATCGGATTTCGGATTCGTGTTCAGCACGCGAAATGCAGCATTCTGCGTTTTCGAAGGTCTCGCCGGACTGCCGCCTGCGCCGCCGTGCATGGTGGCCGGAAAATCGACATCGCCAGAAATTTGCAAAATTAACATCAAAACACTCAGATTTTCATGTTCTCTTCAATTCCCAATTCAATTTTATCATCTAGTGTCTACTTTTATCAATTACCCAAATTTATTCAATTATAAAACCTAAACCCCAAATCCTCAAATCTTCAAAAATTACTGGGTTTTAATGCAATAGAATCGATCTATGACTGAAAGGGAAGGGTTTTAAGCTCACCTTGCTGTCCAAGCTCGCCGGAAATGGCAGAAGACCACCTGAGATTGAAGGAGAGCTGCTGTCAAAGGGATAGCAGCGTTGCGCGAAGAAGAAGAAGAAGCTGACCTTCACCGTCGGTTCATGACCAGAGGTTGCCTGGAGGGGAGGTGGTGATGGTGGCGCTGTCGTTCGTGGGCGAGGAACGAGAGAGAGAGTTGCGAGAGAGGTGAACGGGAGAGAGGGAGAGGAAGGAGAGAAATTTTTTTTTATTATTAATATTATTATTATTATTTATTTTAATTAAATGGTTTCGGTTCAATTTGAACCGATTTGGTCTAACCCAACGATTTCGCCTAATTCCATTTGATTTAAGGATTTTTCGACTGAGTTAGACTATTTAAATTCGGTTTTTGATTCGGTTCGCGGCATAAAATATTATTTTTTGTCAATTCTCATTGGTGAAAATTTACAATTAAATTTTAAATAAAAATTCTTTTGAAAATAAATTAACAGGTCATTTCAGTTTTAATGAGATTTGATATATGAATAAAATTGTTTTATTCATAAATTGATTTTAAAAATATCAAATATAAAATTTTAATTGTTAAAATTTTATTTTCAGTACATGAGATCAATAATTAATATATATTATTATTAGATGATATTTAAATGCATTTAATGTGATTATTATGCATGATGGGTGATTATGGACATTAGAAAAGACCTATGTGATTGGTTTATTATATTTGGTTGAATGGTTTATATAATTTTAAATAGAATCTAGGTGTCCTGATTCTCTTTTATTTTGGATTGTAAAATTTTTTATTTATTTTATTTAATTATGTAATAGTTAAATAATTAGAATATGTAAATAAGATATTATTTTGTAACCCAAGAAGAAAAGGAGAATCGAAGAAATTACATGGAGTCTTGAAGAATCCAAGTTAAGGAGCTGCCTTTGGACCTTATGAAGATCTAAGAAGCTGTTACCTAGGATTTTTTTATCATCTAATTTTCTTAATGGCCTAAGAAAATTAGTTTTAGAAATGTCCATAATCATTCAATTAGAATGACATGCTAAGGGTGTATGTTATGTATGAATGATATGTGATACGCTATAATGCCAAAGCATGAGATCTGCAATTAAAAATTAAAATAAATTTCTTATTAAAATTTTAAATACATATTAAGAATATGATTAATTGTCACCCATTGTTATAGCATGAAAACCAGAGCTCTATTACATTTGGCTTGTTGGAAAAATCCAAGGTCATTTTTAATCAAATATGTTTAATGTTATCAAATAATCTGAATAATAGTTTTACTTAACTAATTTATATGATTTGGATGAGAAAACTCATGATTATATAATATTAGCGTAAAGGTTAAGTGAAACATATATGATATGTTTAGACAAAGAGTTGTTACTTAATTGATCTAAGAGTCACATAAAGATGTGATTGATAAGTTATGTTATCTACCTAAATTAATTTAATATAACTTATTGGGAAAATCCAAGATTATATGGGTTAATTGGGATCTTAGGCTATTAGGAGATCTAAACGCTGGATTTCCCGAATTAATAGAAAGAGATATTAATTTGAATAAAATTATGGGAGAACTAAATTAAAATTAAAGACCTTATTTAATTTAGTATTGCATGAAATAAATTCTTGATATCTCTATATTTTTAGATCAATTATCACCATGAGTAATAACCTATGCTTGCGTATCATACTTGATACTAATAAATTGATCGAACCAAACTTTATTAATTGGTATCGCAATCTGAGAATTGTTCTCAAGTAAGAAAAGAGGTTATATGTCCTTAACAAGAACAAACCTGATATTCCTGATGATTATGCTACTGAAGAAGAAAAGAATAACTTCAATCGTCATACTAATGATGATGAGCAGGCGACATGTTCGATGTTAGCCAACATGAGTTCTGAACTTCAAAAGCAGCATGAGAATATGGATTCTCGCACCATCATCTTGCATCTTAGGGAGCTGTTTGACTCTTAAGGTAGGTTTGAGAGGTATGAGACCTCTAAGGAATTGTTCTATTGTAAGATGGCAGAAGGCTCTTCAGTTGGCTATATTGAAAAAATTGGGAAAAATGTAAGATAGCAAAAGGCTCTTCAGTTGGCTATATGACACGTCTGATAGGTAGAGATACTTGTGTAATTAAGAGAGGATTCATCACCCTAGATAAATTAGGAAAAATGTTCTGATTGTTCTCTACTAGTATTGATTAAGAAATCTTTGCACAAGATGGATTGAAATTACCAAATGAGATTTGAAATTTCATTCAACTTATAAATTTTAGATTAAATAAACCTGATATTTTAATTATGATTTATTTATTTAAATAGTTAAATAAATAAATATAATTGATTAAATTGAAAATCCTATTAATATATGTATTATGATCTATTTAATTAAATTATTTAAATAAATAGGCACACATATATTTAGTTATAATTTATTTATTTAAAAGGTTTAAATAAATAATTATAATTAATTTATTTGTGACCTAGGATTTTTCTATATAAGGTTTAATAAATAGTATAGACTGATTGAACTGAACGCGAGAATACAAGAGTTTTCATTCATAGCCACAATACAAAACAGAGAGCCTACGATAGTTAGCACCATAATACACTCTAATCTCTCAACCTTCTAAAAGTAGTTTTAGAGTTTTTCAATTGTCCAGTGTGGATACTACTAAAGGCCGGACGTTTGGATGGCTTGTGGCTTGTGCCAAACCTAGCCCTGTAGATCGAAGTTTCGAAAGATCTGCAAAAAAAAAGGTATTCTTCTAAATAATTTTTATTATTTTATTTGTTTAAACGGATCCCTATTAGTATAATTAATTGTTTTAATTATATTATTCCGTTGAGCATATTTGATATCGAAACCCAACAAGATTATGTTGTGAACTATAGCGACAGACACACAATCTATCTCTAATCCATCGCAAAATTGGTCATAAACTCATCATGAACAAAAATTCAAAATTGCAGAAAATATTAGCACTTGGATTTGCGACATAATCTAAATCCGTCGCAAAATAGTCGCTAAATTAGTACCAGATCGGTCGCAACTCCATTGCTAAATATTTTAATAATCTAATTTCTAATGTGGTCACAACTGGTCATCAATGAGTCTCAATTTAGCAATTTTTTTTATAGTGTGTGTTCAGTGGGATCAAACTCGAGAGCTCTTTTTATATGCGCAGCCTGCATTGCCAACTGAGCCACAACCCGTAGGTATATAGTAAAAGTATTTGAACCATAAAAGTTTTTAAAATTACGTTAAATGAGATTATTTTTCCACACAAATTATTTTGCAAAAAAACAAACGTAAATTCAATTCTACATGGAGTTTCATTTTAGTAGTTGTGTTAGCATATGATACTTGTGTAAGTGGCCCTCAGTATAACTGCAAATTTGTAACACCCACCACTGAATCCCGGATGACCCGACGATGAGTGCTACATTTGGTGCCGGAGCACCGTCTTATCTTACTTAGTAGTCCTAAATTATATACTAAAAGTGACTAAGTTTTCATGAGGAGGCAAGTAATATTTTTTCTAATAAAAGCTTAAGGAAATTTCTACAGAAAATCCACAAGAATTTCCCCTAAAAATCAACTTGCCACACAAAGAAAACAGAAACACTTCCAATATTAATTCCTCCAAACCCCAAAAATCCAAATCAACATAATAAAGTCACGCAGCACTTCTAAATATTCACATCAATCAATTTAGGTTCTATCATAACATGATATCGTCCATTCAAAGATTTAATTGCCAACGATCATTTACTTTAAAATTCACAATAAAATAAAACTTTTTAATTAATCACAAATCTCATTAATTTACAAACTCAATATATACAATTCAATCTCTTACAATATTTTTATACATGCCATAATATATCCTATACATGTCCTACCTAAAATAAATTTTCCTTCTCTTATGCTAAGCCTCCGGTCCTTGAGTAGCACCCATTATCCGTAACCTACACGTGATAAATATCGACGCGCTGAGTATATTACTCAGTGGTGCTAAAAAAAATACTTGAACATATTTCATATAAAATGCTTAGAAATAAATCATAAAATTCCAATTATATTAAAAATACTTAAAACATAAGCCATATGAAAACTTAACTCGTAAGTTAACAAAATTATAAATATATAAAATGTTCATTTTAAATACATTTCCATACTTTCAATTAAAACATAGCAATAGTATTTTTTTTAGCATCTCAAACATATGTTTCATTACTTTCATTATATCTTTGAGGCTCAAATATACCAGGAGAAACAATAGTAGATTTGATTCTGTATCATAACATATTTGGCCTTAGGTTGCCAACCATAACATAAAGGCATTAAAACCTACTTATACATAATAAGCGCGTCCGTTTAAACATAAGGCATCCAGAGCCTAGCATATGATCATAGCTCATATCATATCATAATGGCATTAAAGCCGAGCATGCTCATCTTACATAAATGAATAATGTCATACCACATTTCAACTAAAGTACATAAGTGCCCAAATCATGTTATTTCTTCATAAAACATCGTATTTCTTATAACTCATTTCTTAACAAGACTTTCATAACTTAATTGTTTTTACGTCAAATTTTCTTAACTTACAAATTGTAAAATTCCATCAAAACCCACTTATATTCCAACCAAAAATCATACTTTTGTAAGACATATGTATATAGCTTAAAATACTTAAAAACCATTATTTAGCAAAATATTTCAAAGTCTAAACATTTTTACTTCAAAATAACTTAACTTACAACTTCAAAATATTATTCAATTTTCATACTTATACTTATCAAAACCTATACTTACAAAATATATATACTTAACATAACTTAAGAGGCTTAAAAATCAAGTAAAAGAAATGAAAACAAGCCTTATTACTTATATATAAGCCCTTAGCAAAATATCTCATAACTTAATACTTATTATTTTAAAATTACTTAACTTACAACTTATAAATACTCATAAAATCTTTCTTATGTTTCAAATCAAAATCATATCACTTTAATACACATACTTACATAACTTAAAATACTTAGAAATCAATGTTTAGAAGACAAAACACATGGGTGGTAAGACATGTTTAACTTATCAAAAGGGGAAAGAATTTCCTTCTTTAAAACACCATATTTCAAGCTAAAAGTACTTAAACTAAACATTAAAACCATCACTTAAAAGCATTTAGTCTTAAAACTCATCCTTTCCACTTTCAAACCTTCTTCAAGTTTTGGCAAAACTCTTAAACATTGTAATACAAGAAAGATGTTTTAATCATTATTAATTTACTTACTAACAAACTCATTTAAGTGGAAATCAAACTTAGAAATCAAAGGAAGCATAGTGTCCTTCACCTAACCAAGGTTCGGCCACTCTTGTAAATAGAAGGGAAATGCTTTCTTTTCAAAATAAACACACTTACTTAAAAGAAAACCATTCAAAGACTCAATAATCATAAAAAAAACAAAAACAAGAAAAGGGAAGGATCTATTTTCCTTCCCTTTCAAGCATTCTATCATGCTTAAGAGTCATGGAAAATCAAGTTAAAACAATCAAATAACCATTTCCCCAACACAATTCACAATTTCTTAAAATTCATTCAAAAACCTAAAAATTGAAACTTGAAGAAAATGAAAAGGGAAATGAAATAATAATGCACTAACCTTCAAAACAAGCTTAAAGAAGCTTGGAGAGCCTCAATTCTTGGCTTTCTCCTTCCCTTTGAAGAGGATTCTCCAACTTCTTTAAAGTAGGAGAGATTCACATTAAAATCAAGAATTAACGAAAGAAATAGATGGAGCATGATTTAATGCATCAATTATAAGTCTAAACCTTGAATTCTACTTATTAATTCACCAAAGTCAAAAATCACAACTTACTTACTTGGATAGTAACTCCAAATTCCTTTCTTTAAGAACTCCAATTTCCTACTCCTTAGCTTATGTCTTAGTGTCTACTTACTAATTCAAAGCTTAATTAAGTGATTTGATGGGGTTAAGAGGTAGAGAAATGGAAAGAAAGTGGAGAAAATGAGAGAAGAGAACAGAAGAGAAGAAAGTGGTATTGGAGGAGTGGAGAAGAAAGGTGAATAGTGTTTGATGAGTTATCATTTTTAGGTAGAAAAGTCAAACTTGACTACTTAAGTTTTTTGCCAAATGAATGGCTATGATCAAGTCAAGGTATTTTTATCCAATGGCTCTAAATATTCATTAAATAATTATCCTCTAATTATTATTTAACTCCACCAATTAATTAAATTAATTCCACAAAAATAATTCCTCAATTATTCCTTAACATACTACACTAGAAAATACTATTCATTAAATACCTTAATTCTCCAAAAATATTCATGAAGGACTTTCTACCCACCTAAATCATGCAAACATGCTCCAAAAATATTAAATGAAACATTAGACATGCATAGTAATTTTTTCATACCAAAATAATACCAAGTTCCAGATCGATATTATTCACAGACTGATAAATCACTATTACTGTTACATTTGAGACCATGGTGGATATGATCTTTCGGGCTTGTAGAGGAGTCTTGTTAACAAGAGCCCCTCCACTTGCTGCGTTAACCATCCTTCTTTCCAAATCTAGCATTCCTTTATAGAAATACTAAATCAAGGACTGTTCAGTAATCCTATATTGTGGGCAGCTTGCACAAAGTCTTTTGAACCTCTCTTAGTAATCTTGAAGAGTTTCTGCATCCTTTTACTTAATTCCACTTATTTCCCTTCAAATCAAAGTTGTCTTGAGGCTAGAAAATACTTTTTCAGGAAGAATTGGATCATATCGTCCCATGATGTGGTTGAACTTGATGGCAAATAGAACAACCACTCATTGGCGGAGAATGGAAACACTCTCAACTTGATTTGTCTTTTGTTATTCCTTGTAGTTTCATGCTCGAACAAACTACATGGAATTCCTTCAAGCATTTATTGGAATCTTCATTCTATAACCCGTAGAAGATAGGAAATGGATGAATCAACCCTGACTTTAGCTCGAATGCCACCTCTAGCACTAGATAAGTGATGCAAAGAGACTGTTGTTCCATTGGAGGTACATGAAGTTGTATCACTATTTTTTCATCAGCCATTGCTTCTTCTTCTTCAGATTCAATCTCTTCTCCTTCAAATTCAGTTGAAAATACCGATGTTGGTTCATCTAAGGGAGGTGTAGATGTCGTGACTTCTCATTTCCTCCGCTATCTTGCTGCTTTCCATAATATAGGTTGTTTTCTCAATTTTTTGACAAAAGTTTAGCTCAGCCTATTGAGATTTGGTAATCAAAATAACAAATCGGATTTAGATTAGTCTCCGACAACGGCGCAAGATTTGATTGGTGTTAAAACCACCAAAAATTATTCCTGCTTTCTTGAACCTGTGCGATTCGTAGAAATGGTGAGAAGGGTCGAACCCTAGAGACTAATTCATTCTGATTTTTAGTTGAAGACTAGTAAATCAAACGATAAATTAAAATGGGGTTGTTGATTATCAAAGAAGATGTAGTAACCAAAAAGTGATTAAGATAACTAGATTGCAATAAAAATAAAGGAATAAAAATCAATGGGAAAAGAATCCAGTCAAAGGTGATTCATAGTTTGAAATCCTCTCGATTGATCATTGATACTAAGATCGTTCAATAATTTGAAAGATCAACAGGTTATAATCCTTAATCAAGCGTCTCCAAAATATCTTTCCAAAATATTAGATTAAATAGACAAGTACTAAAATAATCCCTAACTAGCAAACATCCTAAATAAGCGATAGAATTTAATTTACTAGTAGCAATAAAAACTAGATAGATCCTGTCCTATTTAATAAACTTAACAGGCGAAGTTCATTTAAAAAAGATTGTGAGTTTTCATAACATAATCTAAAAGTCTGGTCATAAATAAATTATATTATATGCTACTTGAATCAATTTAATTTAGATAATAAGAATCTAACTTCATTAATAGCTATATGCATTCCTATTTAGTCGAACAATCCCTATTGAACAAATAATAAGAAGGCAAAAGAGATAAAGTTTTTCATCATATTCAGAAAACACATAAAAAACAATAGAAATTAAAGAACAAAAATATTACATTAAGATCTCACAATCTTGAAAAATTACTACTTGAAATCAACCTTTGACTAAAATAAATAATTAACCACGAATGACCATAGACAAAACTCAAAGAAAATAAATTCTGAATTTACTGTTGTTTCTAAGATGAGAAGATGAGGTCCTCCCCTCAACAAACTTAATATCCTCTTTATAACAAGGGAAAGAAATCGTAAAAAAATAAGTATCTTTAGAAAATACAAATATTCAAATTTGAGGATCTATCATAATCCCCCAAATGGTGGATCGACTGTATTTTTAATGATTTCCTCCGAGTTGGCAAAGATTTCCAATACCTCTAGTTATTTCTCCACTACGCTTGCCCAAGCGTAAGTTCAAAACTTTTAGGGGGGTTTCGTTTTGCTTTGGATTGATCCCCGCTTATGCTTGTCCGAGCATAAGTTCAAAACTTCTAGGGGGTTTTCTATGAATTTAGCTCCAACTTGGCTTGCTTCGTTAAAAACTCCAAGAATTGATCTCCAAAGCTTATTTTCAAATGAATTTTGCAGAACCTGTGAAAAACATAAAAGCCAAATAAAAATCCTCATTTTAATAAAAAAGTATGCACAAATAATATTAAACAAGAGACATTTTATGCTAAATTGACTAGTTATCACTCTATGATTTTGTCTTTCAAGATGAAACACTTTCCAACTAGATGACTGTTGGCTCAAGGTTATTACAATACTCTATTTTGATGATTAACAAAAATAATAAATTGAATGAATTATTTTATAGATTGTGCTAAAGTATTTTGTAGGTATTTAAATGGAAAAATTATCAAGTGAAGATCTAATGAATCCTATGGAAGATCAAGATTTAAGACACTCTTGAAGATTTGGTTAGTGTCTCTAGATATCTTAGGGTTATTTAGTATCTTGTCAAAATAGAAAAAAGATCATGCCATATTAAGACTATATAAAAATATCTTCTTCAATTTTTCAAATACTTGTCTTAAATGCTTTTATTTCCTTAAATCAATATTTCAAAATCTTAGAGGAAATTTTTTATTTCACAAAATATATTTAGGATTTGAATTTTTCAAATGTAATCTAAAATATTTTTTTTTGGTCTTTGACTTAAAATCTTCTTTTGGAAATAATATTTTAAAAAGACTTTCCTTCTTTTTCAAACCTACCACCAAGCAACCCCTACTTCTTCTCTTTTGTTTTTAACGGAAAGAAATTTCCTCTATAAATTGAGGGTTGGCAAAAGTTTCTAAAGGCATGAGAGCAAAGACTAATCTTTTATCTTTGATATTGTGAACTCTCTCATCTTCTTCTTCTACTTACTTTTACGGTTACTTTCTAAAGAGAAGAGAAAACTAATTTTTATGAGAGACAAACTAATCTTGTATTTTTTACATTATAAACTCTCTCATATTGAAATCCTTCTTCTTCATGCTCTCAATGCATAAATTCTAAGAGAAGGTTAAAATCAATCTTTAGAGAGAGATTTTCAAAACTCATATGTTTTATTTATAAAAATCTCTTTCCGAAGCTTAATTTGGCATATCATCCTATCTATTATAGGTTTTGTAAATCTAGAATAGATTAGAACTTTTTAAATCATAAAATCTGTGATTGAAAGCTTTGTGTAGAGCTTATTTGTAAGGGTTTTCAAGCACCCATCTTGTGTGAGAGTAAGTCTTGTAAGTTTGCTAGTTCTTTAGAAAAACTAGGTTTAAGTTTTCTAGTTCTTTGACAAAAACTAGAGGTTAAGTTTTGCTTGTTCTTTGCAA
>CANUEX010068410.1:0-36939 GCA_948099535.1 Jatropha multifida
CAACTCCTTTTGCTTAGTTCTTAAGGTTTGATTATTAATCCAAGGCTTAATTAGGTGATTTGGGTGAGGTTTTGAATTAGAGAAATGAGAGAAAATGGAAGAAGAAGAAGAAGAAGAAGTGGCGTGGAAGAGGATGAAAAAGAAAGAGAAAGTGTTGATGAGTAGTAAATGAAGTGGCAAAGTCAAACTTGGCTTCTTCATTTTATGCCAAGTGAAGGGCCAAGATCAAGTCAAGGTATTTTCATCCAATGACTCTAAATATTCCTCAAATAATTCTCTTCCAAATATTATTTAACTCCACAAATTAATTAAATTAACTCCATAAAAATAATTCCTCAATTATTCTTTAACATACTACACTGAAAATCACTATTCATTAAATACCTTAATTCTCCAAAAATATTTATGAAATATTTTCTGCCCACCTAAATCATGCAAGCATGCTCCAAAAATATTAAATAAAATATTAGAGGCACGTAGTAATTTTTTCGGGCCGAAATAATACCAAGTCCCGGACCGATGGTACTATTCACAGACCGATAAATTACTATTACCGACACCGAAAAAGACTAAATAAATGGAGTGTTACATTATGGGTCACAATACTTTTTGATATAAAAATTAAAATGATGTGAACATTTCTTTAGTTGTCATAACAATTAATTAATTATGTATATGTCAGATATATTTAGTGTACCTAGGAAATTAAAATGACATGAGTATAGTATATAATATGTTAAATAAATTATTGAAAATATAATTATGACACTAAATTGAAATAATAAAGATATCTCTGAGGGACAATAGAATGGAATAAATTATATCATAAAAAAATTAAAACAAAATCAAGTTTAATGAGGGAAGGTCAAAGAAATCAAACTCAAACAAGATTAAACTATAAATGAAATAAAAAAATGAAAAGTACCTGTCTAGGATTTTGATACACACTTAGGCGGATTTTTTAACTACAATAAAAAATAATATAAAATAAAAACGAAAATCAAATCAAACTATAACTTATAATAGAATAAAATAAAATCAAACACACCTACAAGAAGATCAAATAAATAAAATTCTAACAAAATTAAATTATAAATAATTTAACTAATTAAATTAATAAAATTACAGTTGTGTTTTTTAACTACAATAAAATTACAGTTGTGTTTTTCGGTTTATTAATTTATTATTTTATTTATTTTATTTAATTATATAATTCAATTTACAAAATTAGAATCAGATACGGAGCGGATTATACTATATCCGTGTCTGATTTGAATCCGTGTCAGATTTTATTTGCAACTTTTATATAAACTCACTAAGTAAATGGATCGGATCAGATATCCAATAAATTGGATCATTTGATCATTCCTAATACTTGGCATCGCGTGGAGCGCAGCAGTGGCAAGTTCTTGAGGAGATTCAGGCTGCCGGAGAATGCAAAGATGGATCAAGTGAAGGCTTGAATGGAGAATGGAGTTCTTACTGTGACAGTTCCTAAACAGGAAGTCAAGAAAGCTGATGTCAAGGCTATTGACATCTCTGGTTGAGCAATTTGCTTTCTTGTAAATTGCATTGGGTTTGTGTTAGAGATGAAAAGAAACAAGTCTGGGTTTGTACTGAAATTTGCATATATATGTGATTAATATATAAATTATTATTCAAGATTGCTGTTATTCTTCTGGGTTTATTTTCATCTTAATCAAATTTCCCTCACAAGAAGGTAGTCCAAAAGAGGGAATTTTCCTATTTTGATTTCTACAAGCTTATAAAGCTTTCCAAGATTCACACATCTAATTAACCAACTAAACAAATAGCTATAAAGAAAGAAATCAAATAATAATTACAATAAAATAGTGAATTTCTTGCTTCACTGCTGGGCTTGGCATTGTATTCATCAATCCAATGTGCTATGATATTGATCTCTTCTTCTCTCTGTGCAACCAACCAATCAGAATCATTCGGAGTTGGTGTATATAAATCCAAGCTGTGGGCACCTGAGTAACATAAATTGTATTCAATCAAACTCTTTCATCTGATAACATAAAAGCTTCCAAGATTCAGTCAATGTGTATATACAGATGGGTACCTTTTTCTGTTTTTATGGCAACAACACTGTCTGAAATGTCCTCAAGAACTCTGAAAATCAAAATAAAGAATGAATCAAAACAAGTTACTACAACTATATAGTCTAAAAAGTTCTGGGTTTTCTTTACCCTCCAGCACTGAGTGGGTCTCTTAGTCCATTGGAGAAAATGATGTTGCTTGCAAAGTTTCCCAGTACAGATTTTATGTCCTGCAAATTATTTTAGAACTTTTAAAATGAAAATATAAGATTTTTTTTTTTTCATTCCATAAATGTAAAGCAAAGGTAAACTTACATGGCCACCATATTCTGTTGTGATCCAATGAGGCCTTGCCGAGATACCATATATACTTTGGCAGAAGTTCACATGTGCGTTCATATCGAAAGGGAATGTCTCAAACATTGTATCGTTATTGTCTACTCCAATTGGCATTACAAGTTCAGTGCATACCTGAAACATAAAAAATCCCAACATGACAAATTGAACCAGTGATCATTTAAACATAATCTCTAAGTTTTCTTTCAATTTCTCTATGTTTTCCCTCTTATTCCTGGGAAAAAGTTATCATCATCTCATTTAAAAGGTAGGTATAAGATTGTAAAAAACAGCTCAAAGAAAACCTGAGTTCGTTTTTGAATACGTACCTGCCATAGCCATAAATCTTCATCTATAATTGACTTCCAAATAGGATTAGAGTGGCATGAGAAGATACTTGCGTTTAGACCTGCTGCAATTCTGCCGAGAGTATCAGTTCCTTCTGGTGCTCCATCAATGACACCACATACTTTTTCAACATAAAAGTCTGGAGGATTGTCATACAGAGCTGAATATAAATACATTCTTTTTAACGTGAATTTGAGCATTTCCACCGAGTGCAGACGACTTAAAAATGGCAGAAACACAAGATAGTCAAATAAATTATTGTATATTGAAACATATAATTAATGGTCGAGCAATGTCAGGAAATGAGTTACTCGCAAAGGCTGAAGATGTTTGTAAGTGTCACTAGTCCATTTTGTTGAGCTGCAACTTTATCAATTTCAGACCAGGACTGTTTTATGGTATTGTAACAACTCTCACTGGTATCCTGCAGCAGAAACCAACATTAGCATTGAAACATCATAAATATTAGGTATCGAGTCAAGAGGAGCTGGAGCAACCTGATCCCTATGAAATGTAGCATGGAACAAAGACATGACCAAGAAGTTTCGGGAGTTACGAAGGAAACTTCAAGCTCATATTGGTCATGGGTTGAGAATGGGAATTGAATTCTATGAGATTGATCTCCCGATATTCCTCAGTAGCTCAGTAGAGGGTCGGATGTTAACTAACTGATCATAAGTTTGAATCCTAAAAAAGGAAAGTGTTCAATTTGAACATGAAAACATGACTGAATTTATCGTAGTTATTCCCTGGGATGGAATGTATCATGGAAGGAACTTCTCGAACTAGGAAAAGGATCCAATGACTTCAAAAGAATTGAACGAGGAGCCATATATGGTGAACATCTCATGAAAGTTTCTGTAGAACGGTAGTAATTAAAGGTGACTTATCTGTCAACTTTTCTACTATCACCTCTAAGACAACCAAACTCTTTGCATTATCTATTGCTTCAGAGCCTTAAACTGTAGTCTAAAACGATTAATTCAAGTTATACATAGTAGTTTCAAGTTCCTTGCTCATGCCTAGCTAAAATGGATAATCACAAGCATCATGGAATCATTTTTAAGTTTACGTACTATGATTAAGGGACAGGGACTCTTGGGTACTAGAAATTAATCGCTTACCTTAAAATCTTTGCTTGCAACAACAAAATATGCATCCTGTGGTGTTATGTCATCAAAGTAAAAGTATCGGAGCAGATGATGCCAAGGCACCAACGACAATGTGAGGATATTTCAGACGAAACCATGATGCGAGCACTAGGAAATTCGATTTGTGGAAAAAATTAATATTTATGAACCTTAAGATTAATTCTATAATAATATCATACATGAAAGCAATATAATACTTACTTCCACCATAAGAACCTCCAACAACAATTACTGGGGATCTTTCTGCTGACAGATTCTTCTTAACATCTAGAATCAGTTGTGCATAATCTGCTAAAGCTTGCGCTGAGCTTAAGTAACCAAGAGTAGTAGCATTTTGGAGCCTTGAAGGACCAAAAGGGTTTGATTCTCCATAAAAGCGATGCTGCAAGCAAACGGTACATAATTTCTCAGGTGTTTTATTTTTCGTTTATGATTATTTATGATTATGAAGCATAATATGCTGCATGGAAATGGAAACGGAACCGTGGAACTGCGGAAATAGATACGAGGAAATGGTATTTTAAAAGAAAGGAAACGCAAACGTGAGAAAATGCATAAATATGAAAAATATAGAGTACATTTATAGATAAAAAAATAAATTATTATAAACCTAACAACGAGTCTAGTCCAATCAACATTTAATCATATCCAAAAGAATTATAAGTTTGATACTTATAAATGAGTTTTTAAGAGTTATCAATTATGGGAATACATGTTTCCAAAATACTCAATTTGCGAAAACGGCTGAAAAACATTTATGAGAAGTTTCCATGCATTTCGGCACAGAAAATGTTTCCAAAACGCAGAAATGTCGGCCAAAGAAAATTTCTGTGCAACATAGATGATATATCTGTAGACAAGTAATGTTATTAAGAAAATGTGGATTTATTGTGAGCCTAACCAAACCAAAATTTTGAACCCTATTCAAAGAATTGCATTCCTTTCCCAATTCCCGAGCAAACCAAACATGCATAGCCTAAAATTTACCTCTATATATAGCAACAAGGCATTAAAACGAGAAGCAAGATGAGCCGTGAATCCCCCACCTGGGGGAATGACAAGTGTTATATTACATTCTCCACCTGCATAGACAAAAATGGGTGACCTAGTATTTGGCCCACCCCAGTACTTTGAGTTCAAAAAATATCTCTGTTGAAAGGTCTCATAGCTTTCTGGTTTGTAGTTGAAATGGTCGAGTGTCTGTGTGTACTACAATGTTACAAACTCAGAAGGAAGTTCTTCTGTGGCATCGGTAAATTTTTCAAAAATACCATGACTCAAACTTGCAGAGACATAAGTTGCGGCAAGCACAATTAGTAGCTGAAATGACACTGCAGATTGTGCCATTATTATCAGAAATTTTGAAATGCAAAGTATAAAGAATGATATATATATAGTTGGTGGGTGCATTTGACCATTTTGATATTGCATGCCTTCAGCTTTTGGCTGTAACCCTGTTCAAGAACGTGAACCCCAAAGCTGCATACTAAATAATTGGATTTAGCAGAAATTTTAAACTCGTGGATATCATTTAAGGATACATAGTTATTATCAAGGTTATACTATTTGATTTTCTAGGAGTATCCCAACATCTTCATTTGTATATAACATTGTTGAAAATTGCGACACATTCATATATGATGTAGCTAAGTTTTTTCCTACATAGAAATTGTCCAAGTGACATTTATTAGATAGGTACATCTATAAGTAGAACTGTTCATCAAAACTGCCCAAATTTTCAAATTAATTCAAACCCATTTAAAATCGGTGTCTTGATTTTTTATTTCTATAGTTTAAAAGACCAAGCTTATGATATGGTTTATATCGAGCCAAACTATAAATGATTGTTTGTTTTGAGCTGAAGGTTTGATTTTAGAGATAATTAGTGGAAGCCTCTTTCTTTTCTGGTTTCTACGCTTTCTTCTCTAGTTTTCTTCTTTGACATGACCTACATGAAGGTGCAAAAATCAAATCCGACTCAGGCCTGTATGACATGACTGATCAAGTCGACGAAAAAAAAGAGACCTTGAAAAACACAAAATCAATACCACCAACATATAAACCACAGCTCACATAAAAAGTTCGAGGCAGTTAATAGGCATAGAAATCCTCCATTATGTCAAAAGCTGTTTCTGATTTGTCCATTCACATTTATCAATTAAGCAATTGCCGCATCAGTTGCTTATCAGCTAATCTTTTGAATTTGGTCTTTCAGAATTTCCAATCCTATAGAATTTCATAAACAAAAACCACGATGGGAATTAGAATTCCGCCAATCACTCTTTATTTCAACTTTTACTGACAACCAATGAATATAAAATCATTCTCTTTGCTTGTAGTTTCAAGGTTTAACCCAACAGTTGAAAACAAAGGTGAAAGTTTCATGTTGTCCTCTCAGATGGTTTACAGCATAAAAATCAATCACGGTGTAAATGAGATGGGAAAACCAGCCGAAGCCTAAAGCAAAAATAATACTATCTTCAAAATAGATCACATGAAGTCATAGTCATCCTGAGCATCGTATGCATCCACCAATAAATCATCATCTGGCTTATCAACATGCAGCTGTTTCTTTTTCCCTCCTGCAAGAGTAATTGAGAACAATCTACAAGTTAATTGGAGAATTTAGGCCGTACGTCCTCATTCTACTTGCTAAACCTGTTACTAAGGAAGCTCAAACAGGGGTAGCATGTTTCAACCACAAAGTTCAGTGGTCATGATCGATTTTGAAATTGATCTTTAAACAAATATGCAATTTTGAAATTTCAGCACTTCAATTAAATTTACCAAACACCACCTAAGGTAATTGAACCTAAGCTATGGAATATTTTAATTATCGTTTAACATTTTCACAGGTCCACTACATGGTGCCCCTCCCCCTTAAACTGCCTTCGGGGGTAGGTAACATCCTCATACTGGCTTTAAATTGACGTGAGACTAGAGCCCTAATCCTTTGAATTATCCTCTTCCTTTTGAAGCTACATTCCAAAGTAAATTTACCTTCCACCCCTAGCATTCTATTTTAGATAGATTACCTATACTGTTAGGAAAATCCACAGAATAATATAACAAAGAACCAAGCTCTTAATAAATGTTACTTTAGAACACCATACTTTGCAGCATTAATTCACAAAAAAGACTAATCTGAATCTGCTCAAGAAGACGAACGATGACTCTATAGTTTAGTGAAATCAAAAATCAATTAAATGGTCTCTCTATTTCACTGTCATTCAACTAAATGGTCTTTCCGTTAATTTTTATGTTAAATTGTGATGAAATAGCAAATTTACCCTTAATAAAACCTAGAATTTTATTTAGCATGTCTAGCCCAGATCAAACCTTAAGTTTTCTTTCATCCTAAAAATCATCAATCCTAATTCATAAACAGAAAACTGATTAAAAACAATAACTCAATTATACATTTGGATTAATTGATTAGAGAAATTTTAAAAGATAAAATTTGATTTCTTTTCTTCATGGTCATGAAACAGAAAGTGCTTTTTTTTTTACTTTATCTCATTAGTTGACTAACAAAAAAATCAGCAAAATCTTAACAAAAGGATTATTTAGTTGAACGGCAAAACAATAGAGGAAAAATTTAATTGATATTTGAGAACAAAGGTCCCCACTTATAAATTTCACCAAACTACGAGGACTAAATAGTAAGTCACCCATCATTAAACAAGACGACAATTTGTATTGACACTCACTCAATTTTGTAAACAGACATACCAAATCTCTTCATGAGTTCATGAAGGACACCAGCTTCACCACAACACCATCCAGAATCACAAAGGTACTCATCAGACAGGACAAAAAAGTCTAATTTTTTGAATGTCAAACATTATGCAGAAGATTTCATGTGATGACCAAATCTTGGGATGAAAAGGTTAAGCAGGAAGTAATATCACTATCAACAAAATTAACGTTGCTAGTGGATTATCATAATGAAACTGGAAATGTTTCGAATCAGCATTCTCACTTTGCTCAAATCGCACTGAAATTTGATGCAAAAAAAGCTTAAAAATGATTTTTCAAAATACAAAACAAAGGACTCCCTATGTTAAAATATTGCTTTACTGTGTTCTTCTCCATCTCTTAAGACATGAAACTATAAACTAAACAGCACTTTTTACGAGTTAAACATTTTCCAAGCCACTACTATTGCAAGAAAGCGCTACATAGCAGTAAAAAATCATGCATAACTTCACAAGATGAAAATACACCAATTTTGCGAACTACAGTTTTTATTTAACCAGGAAGCCTGTAAGACTAAAAAAGACCTGATGTCTCATGAAACCATGAATCTTAATGCTATTTTTCATACTAGAAAAAAAGGGAGAGAAAAAGGAGAATTATACCTGTCTTCTTTTTACCAGCATTGGCTTCTTTCTCTGCTTTCAGCTTTTCATTTGCAATCGCTGTTACAGAAGATGCAACATCTTTTGCATCTGCCGCTTTCAACGTAGTCATCGACAGTCTCATGACCGCCTTGAGCAAACCAATATAATGAAAACTTTTCTGTCAAAAATATGAGTTTATCAAGTTAGGGGCTAGGCAGTCTTCAGACATGACAAACAAATAAAAGCTAATTTAACAGACCTCATATGGGCGAAGCTTATGTGAAATAAGTTCTGCATATTCCATGAAATCACTCTCTGATTTGGGAATGAAATTATCAAGTGTCTTCTCATCACCTCTCTTAGCAAACAGTTCTGTAGTAGATTTGTAATCAGCTTCTTCTTCTAGCCTGCATTTGCGCCAAACATTCAGCAAGAACCTCTTGCTTATCATAAATCAGTAGAACATGACAAGTTTTTAAAAAAATTGAAAATCTTTTATCCTCCATATTAGAGTATCTGATATTTTTGGCAAAATATATATTCGTAACAAGCAACCAGCACAAATAAACCCTGCAGTCAGAAAATTATACAGACTTCAACATCATTTGAAGGTTTTTACAACCTCATGAGTGGACCTTATTCCACTGCAATGCATAGCAGATGATAATATTATAATATAAAAGAAACAACCGAAAAATAACAATGAAAAAGAGAATAGACCTTTTTGTGTTCAGATCCAGAAAATACGACAGAAGTGAACACTAGAATGAAAGGAATAAATCAAAAATAAGATAACAGCAATATCAAAATCTAAGGTTTTGTTTGTATTCAGAGAAGTGAGAGGAAATGGAAGGTACTGGGAGGAAATTGGAAATGCATCTCAATGCAATGAGTTAAATACATATCAATTTCCTTTCTTCTTTGCTTTCCACCCATTTCCATCAAACCCAAACTAAGTGTAAGAGACGTCCAAAATTGAACTATTGCAATACCATGATGACAGTCCAACAAATGGCATCTCCCGGCCCCCGTGATTTTTACTATGAACAGTTGCTAATAGCCCAATCTACAAAGTTAAGCCCTTATGTCAATGTAAGTAGAAAGGAAAGTGATTCCAGACCTTTCAGCTAAGAGAAATCCTACAGGTCGAACATGTCCACATGATCATCCTGGAGTGCCAGGTGGTGATAGCATAATACTTTGGAACAGGAATAAGCTAAGCAGAGGTTATTTTCTTCTTTGGGCCCATCAAAATTGAAGGAGATACAAGTCATCCCAGGAACACACCCACATCCCATCTATCTGTGGACAAGATGCCACTTCCAATTCCTTCTTGGGAGTCGCATTTTCAAGTTACAATCCAGCTTACTAGAGATGATATTAGAAATATTTCTTACTCGCTGCAATGCCTTATTTAGCTTCTAACTCTACACTAAATGCATTTTGATAGTATCAATAATTGCTAGAAACCTAGAAGGGAATGTAATAGCATCCCATGAGTCAAAGTTATTCACTACTATTTCATGAGTTGACAAAAGTATTGATTGCATAGATGAAACAGTGTCCTGAAATCTATCCAGATATCCAATGCCAACAAGGACTAGAAGTAATATTGAGAATATCATCAATTCTTCTGTATCCATTGAGCACATTTCAGAGGGTGAGATAACATTATTTACCAGGTTTCATTATTGAGGAGAACTAGGCTGGATACAATTGCCTAGATCAGATTTTGTCTCATAATTTTCCCCAATTTCATATATTAATTCCACAAGCGTGCAGCTATCAAACATTGTTTCACACCAAAGATGAAACCACATACCTATTTCCTTCTATCCACCAAAACCTTCTAAATTCCGAATGTTGTGAATGACAATAATAATATATGATACTTTTGTCTGTATACAAATGATTTTACATTTTCATGTTATTGTCCCGATTAAAATTAAAACTGGTACAAAAACAGATCAACAAAGAAGGAAGAACAAAAAATATCAGTTTGGTACCGTTGTTGGCGAAGTTTCTGAGCAACAGGATCTAGAAGTTCAGGCTCTTCCTTTGCTACTTCAACAGTTTTCCCTTTCTTCTCTGTAGATTTTGTCACGGGTTTCTTAGAGGGTTTTTCAGGAGGAGGCTTTGTTATAGGTGCCTGATCCGATTACAAAAAGCAATAACAGAAGGATAAATCGAATGGCAATACTAAGTAACAGCAAACTTAATTGCCATAAGCACACAACAAAATTTAAGTTTTAAGGTTTGATGAGAGAATGAAACACTATACTATGAAGAAGTTACTTATCAAAGTCTCATGACCCACAAAGAATTTTGTGGTAAACGCACAATGGAGACTTACAGAAACTGCTAGTTTTCACTTCTCACCGATGTTTTTATGAACAGACATAAGATATCATCACAGCAGTATTTCGCAATTGGATATACACATAGCATGCTTGCCAAAAAAAGAAAAAAGAAAAAAAAAGAACACCGAAAAGACAAATTGTACATTTAGAGTTCTTTTTTAATGCCATTATGAGGATCAAGTAGCTGGTTTAAGTGAAAACAGAAGTGCGCAAAGCTAGCAATCAAGGCCTCTTTAGGATATGAAACAAAAATTGGATTTTTATTTTTATTTCTGACACATGCAACCAAAGATAAGAAATAGAGAGGATAAGGCGCTTTGCCAAAACTAAAAATGCTAGGATATTGTTCTGTGTTGCATGGAGCTGTGAGGTACAAAGGATAGGAGCACATTCGGAGCAGACCCAAACATGGTCCACCCTCAGATATTTTGATTGGATCAATATTTGGTCGGATATCTTCTTCAGAAGTTATTTTTTCTCTTACTTATTATTCCAGCACAAATATCAATAATAAAAGCAAGAACATTAATGTAACATGCCCAACACAGGTTACCACCGGTTGAAAGCTAGAAGCATAGGAAAGACATATGGAAGCATTTATACATGATGCCACACCGAAACATCAAGAAAACTATTATGAATTTGTAATGACAAAGTAGTCGCATCGACTTTTACAAAAAAAAAAAACTACAATGGATTACTGTCAACATTGATGCTTTAGGTATAGTATCCACAGTTCAGAAGAACCATCTGCTAAAATATTATATAATATAAATCATGATCACTTCATCAATCATACCGGAGCTGGTTCATCTTCATCCTCCCATGATTCTTTCACATCATTGTCATCCACGTCTTCGTCATCCCATTTGCTTTTAGGTTGCTCCTTTAAAAGGAGAGGTGGAATTTGTTCATCCTCTAAAAAAAGCATACATGTCAGTAAAATTAAACAATTAGATGAACAAAGTTTAAGACAAGAAAGCAGAGCAAACTTATTGCATTGCACAAAACAAGATTGTAAATTCTAAGTGGAGAAAAGACGAAATATCATTTTCCATCCATGAACTTTCAGGATAGTGCATTTAATTTCCTTTCTCCTTTCTTTCAAACAAATGAATAAGACAAATCATTATGATTTTAGTCAATATGTTCACTTTCAGCAAATTTGGCCAAATCGCGTTGCTCTCACCCATCCAAAGATTTTTATCAAATGTTCAGTAGATAGCAAACTCCATTCTTCTAATGGTGAACACAATATAGAGGAACAAACTACTTTGCACATTCTCCCGCTAAAGAACTTAAGAGTCACATCACCTACTTAGATGGAACATCAGGATGACAAGTATAGACAAAATTTCCATTTGAGATTACCATAAGTAAAAGAATCTTTCACTTGAATCTCACACGTAACCCAGTTAACTTCATGAAGTCACTGGCAAAAAGATACTCAAGACATTTCAAGTGAATTTAGTTACCAAGGAAGTAGATTCCAAAGCCCTAGAGTACACAAATTGCATTATAAATGTAGCAAGTTACCTCTTCCATCATTCAATTAGCATTAAAAACCAATTGTAGCCACTAAATCCCAATCCCTAAAATAGCCTTTCACCTTGATTCCCCAGTTAATAAATTCAAAAGAATAGCGCAACCTACCGAGCGACACTACTTATTATGATTCAGTTTTATAAACTAAATCTTGAACTGTGAGACTATCCATAAGAAATCCTAAAGGGTTCAGAAAATTTCAAAAAGAAAAAATCTTACCCCAATCCTCCATCTGCTATCTTCTCCGTCTCAAGATCAAAACTTTCAACCACAAGTGTTGTTCTGCCATAAGTACAAAAAAAAGAATAAAAATAACTATAAAGAAACAAGTAAAAAGAGAAAAAAAGACAGAGAGAGAGAGAGTTACCGTGGAGAACAAGAATTGAGTAACGGTGGAGACAGGGGTTTCGATTAATTGTCGGACAGTAACAGTCCTCTAGGGTTTGAAGGGGTCGACTAGGTATCCGTCTCTCTGTCTGCTCGGGCGATACAAGAAAGCGGAGAAGAGAACTCTAGAATTATAAATTTTTGAACAGCGAATTAACATTTTAAGCCATTTCTTTTTCTCAAAATAAATAAATAAATAAATGAACCACAGTGTTGTCTTTTCTTTTCTTTCTTTTTCTAACGTTTTATGCAATTTATAATTGAATTTTTATTATTTAACTTAATTAATAATAATTTTCTAAAATAAATCAAATGATCCTTCATAATTATTTTCATTAATAATATAATTCTTTTATTCAAAATAATAGTAAAAGCTAATTCATTACCTAAAGAAATAAAAATAATTGTTTTTTCCATTAGCTTTATTTTTAAAATCATCAAACTCTAATAAAAAGGGCATAAAGGTAACATATGAATATCTGTTTCAAAATATATAGATGTCAGTAATCTCATTTGGTTCAAATTGATTTATCATTCCCAGAGTAAAGCTGACTTAATGAAATATAAGATTGAAAAGAAAAAATTATTTTCATTGTTACGGTGATTTTACGTAGCGTATTTTGTCATTTGGACAATTATACAGAAAGAAGTGTAAATTTCTATTAACTTTAATAGAAAAAAGAAATTTGAAGATGATTAAATTAGACTTGAGTCAAATTGAACAGTGTCGTTAATAACCGCCAAGTGGAGCAAACGATCGCATGTGTCATAAATATTATGGTTTGACAATTCGATCAGATATTTGTCTATTTAAGTGGATTATTATTAAATTTTCTAAAAAAAAATATAGAAACATATTGATATTATTTTTATTGCAATTAATATTATTTTTATCAATATAGAAACATATTGATAATAAAATAGAAACATATCCTCCATTGCAATTAATATTGTTTTTATTATAATTGATTTAATGTAATTCCTAATCATTTGATTGAAATAGAAAATATAGAACCAGCTGGAAGGATTATTTGTAACTCCCACAGTAAGTATCATAACAGAAAAGTCAATACCTATAATCAATTTGGATTAAAGCAGAAAATACTACATTCAATAAAAAAAAATTCAGACTTTATTTTTTAGCTAATCCAAATATAATAACTGATATATATATATACACGCACGCGTGACTGCAGCAGCAACACTGGTTAACTATGAACAACTGAACCGGACTGATATACACGTACATAAAACAAATAACTAAACCGGATCGAAACCTGATTTAATACCGTATTAGAAGTTGAAATGATAGAGATGTATTGAAAAAGAGGTTAAAACCCATAAACCTAGTTGAGTCTAACCCAACCAATGTTAAAAAGTTTGTTTTATCCCACTTAATTAGCTAACTTATTATGGATTTGATATTAGTATTCTTAATATTATGAATAATGTTTTCCAAAATTTTGAATTAAAATATGCTTTTTTTATTATTATCAAGTAAACGCATTTTCTATTTTCTATTTTATAATTTTCATTTTTTCAGAAAATAAAAAACAAAGAAGAGAAAATTATTTTTTGAAAGCACACCCTATTGAATTTTTTTTTTTAATTTATGGGAAAATGTTAAATGAATCACAAATACATTGTGCATTGCATATATGATAGATAATAGTGCTTTCTTTTAATTAATAATTTTCACTAATTTTACATTTCAATTTTAATGGTTAATAGGGCTCCAGTAGACATGACCACAGTCCTAGCTGGAATTGTCGATTTTGATAGAAATACTCTATTAATACAGATATACATACACACACACACATGTATATTTCTAGCAGTATCCCATTAGACTTGAGAACTAACAAAGCGGAAGAGGTCGAAGCATTTTGCAGGCTCCATAAAGTGTGCTCACTGTTGGTTTCTCTATGGAGTTATCACAAAAGGGGTTTGAGAGGGTCTCTTCCACCAGCAATCAGAAATTTGAAGAACCTTTTATACCTGTAAGAAAATTGCTGTTATTCCAACTTATGGAGGTACGTCCTAAACTTTTCGGCTCAAACATGACATTGATACACGTGTAAGTTCCGCTGATTTCAGTGCATGTACGGCCAATAACCTAATTTTTGTACAGTTGGATGAAATATATAAATGTGGATGTCTTAAAATGCATGAACCATCTTTCTTACCCAACATCTATATAAACAGCACAGAAGCTTTCCAACCTGCTAAGCACTTGAAGATATAGAAATTATACACAAAAAACTCTGCCTTTTGGTTGCACTTTATGCAACTACCATTCCCAGAATCAGAAATTCTTAGGACTGAATAAGTACAGGAGCTAAGAGTCTGTAAAGAACAAGGGATCATCAGATTTCAGTCAGCTGCCATCCAATGAGAACATGCTACAGGTTACGGCCATATCTAGTTTAACCAATGGAAAAGAAGTAACCCTACCTGTACTGACGGTCCAACTATTATTAAGCTTTTAATCAGTGATTCAGTTCACAAGCTTATAACCCTACCTGTTCAAGAGAAAAGAAGTAACGTTAAAAAGAAAGTCTAGTTTGAGACTAAAGCTTAGTTATTGTTGCATTAGATTTTACGGTCTTCCAAAATTTCAAAAGCACCATCCTTGTGATGATTTATGGAGAAGGATAAACTAGTGTGATTTTCACTAACCAAATTCTTAACTGCATAGTAGAATTACAAAATTATAAAGGAAACTACTTAATAATTCATGAACAACGTTCAGAGTTCTCATCTTTTCCAGAATATTGAACCAGAAAGCATCCTCCTTTCTGTAACTTCTGAGAGGAAATATCTAGTTGGTAGTAGTGTGCCACCTTTCATTAGCAACCACAGTCATGGGAACTTTACATGAACTAAATCTTAGCCATAACAGCAAATATATCCAATAAATAATTTGCAGATCAGAGGGTAGATGACACACAAGTTTTCTCTCTTTCAAGCAATCTTACTGCACCTAAAATAAGCTCATTTGAAGCAATGCTACTCAGAGTCATCAGTTCCCGCCATTGGTTGTCATCAGAAGTGATGCATTCATGCTTCGGATAACATAAAGCATCATATACAGAATGAAGACAGTGTTGGAGTTCACAAATTTGAGAAAGAAACTTGATGCGGATAAATAATGAAAGGGACGATTTTTTTATTGTAGTTGGCAAAGTATGGCCTTCAAATCTAAAAATTGAAAAGAAAATACACAACATCAGTAGTTGTAATGAAAAAGACTTGGTATGTTTTCCTCCAGAGTAAGTCATAACATAATTAACAAGCTAGGCTTCAGTTACTTTCAATATAACTAGTCTATTTAGTTTGCATTTCTTAATCCTGAATGGTCTTCTAAACACAGGGAAAATTAAGCAATAAGTAACATGATAAAACTATCCACATGGTATCTTTTTACTGAGGGTAACTATATTAGACACTCAGGATAATAAAAGGATAAGTTGGTATAATATGTATATTAACCAAGAGCAAGGCAATAAACCAAAAGGTAAACATGATTATAGACAACAGAAATAAATTTCACTCACTTTCACATTTAATTTAAGTCATGGTCACTCTATCAAGATATTTCAGCTCTCTTGATTTTACAACTTCCCTTGTTTCTCATATTGCTGGCAGTAATGAGTTTATATTTAGAGCAAGGCATTTCATAGAACTTCCCAAACCTTTGCTCGTAGAAGTGCCACAATTCTGCCCTGAAAACATAGAAACCCAACTGAGGAAACTGATCTACTTGGAACAATTGGATAACATCATGCAGTTACAGTAAATACCAGTAAGCTAAGAATTGGAGGGGCGCATATTTTCCATATATCTCTTCAATATGCTTATGAACTGTTTGAATGGTGGAATTTTTGGCATGAACCTACACTTACAACTCTGAGACATTCAAAGCACTTCTTAATAATTAACAAAAGAACAATAAATAAAAAACAAAGGGATACCTGTTTTATATGTCTAACTGTTTCAGAATCAGCAGGAATAACATGGTAAAATCCCATGCACATAAGCACATTGGCCCGTGTGAAAGGACCAAACCCATCAATTTCTTTGAGCTGATCAGCCAGTTTATTATAACTATTGAAGCTCCCTCCATTGCAAACTTGCTCAAGCTCTCTCATTGGAGTCCGCCCTTCAACAATACCCTGAGAAAGTTTTATTATCCGACCTGCTCTATAGCCAAGACCACAGCGCTTCGACAGAAATCTTTCATCAAGGCTTGCTAGTTCCCATGGGCTTGGAAAATTCCAAATTCTTTTGCACTGAGTCCGCTGGAGAGATTGAATACCAGACGGTGCAATACATGACTTGCAAATGCCACATGAATTGCCTTCTACCTTATTAATAGAGAAGTTCGGGGTCAAATTTTCTCTTTCTATTCGGGCATCAACCGCTGTCAAGCAAGTATCAACTTCGTCCAAATCCATTTTTGTTACCAGCAACTCGGTTGATAAATTTGAGGATGCACTAGATACTCTGTCCTTCCTCTTCTGGGACTCTTTTCCAACAGGTGTTTTTGGAATGAAATTGTTTATGTCAGTTTGTTGAGCCTTAGTGCAGCTGGATGAATGAAACTGCAGTTCCAGTTGAAGCTCACAAAGAGCTCTAGCCATGCTTAGAGTCCTTGACCACCTATGTTGTTAAAAGTGAAAAGATTTTTGAAAACCAGAAAAAAAGACTCAGTTACTTAAAAAGTTTTCAGTTTTAGCCCCTTTTTTTTTATTTGAACAATTAAACATATGGACTTCTGACATTTTATCTATTACAACTAAAATCAAGAGTAATCTTATAATTTTGGAAGTACAATGAAAAAAAGAAAGATGTAATTTGCTTACATAATCAAAGAAAACAATGGATTTATTTCTTAAAACTACTAAAACAACAATTTAAGCATTTAATCAAACACTCAAGTTGAAACTTCAAAAAAGATGTCAAAGTCTTATTTTTTGCTCTTCGATTATGTAAGTGAAAGTCATATATTGTCCATTATATTCAGAAAAAAAATATTTGTTAAGACAATCTTAAAAGTTAGTTGACGAAATATGATAGTATAAGCTAAAATTGAGAATAAAGCAAAAGTAATTTAAAACAAGTTTGAAGATCCTCCTTGCAGCTCTCAGCGACGATATGACAAACACATAAAAGGCAAGAAATGATCATGAAATGGAGAACAACGTAAAAGAAATATTACTGGCAATTGCAGAGCAAAATGCACTTCACCATGTCCTCAAACAAAGTAGGAGACCTAAACACTCTTCCACTGAAACCTTTCATCCAATCAAATTCTTCTCCCTCTTCCATTGCAATAATCTTTCTAAACTCTCTAATATTCGTCTCGTCAGCATCTGACAATCTCAGCATCCTCAAAACTTGAGTTACAAGCGATTCTCGATTTTGCGGGGTGAGAGAGCGAGTACCGTGCACGCGAACAAGGAGTGAGTGAGGGAGGTTAGAAGGGTGAGATATTGAAACCATAACTGGAGTGGAATCAGATTCGGGATCAGAATGATGATGGAGACAAAGAGGACGAGAGAAGGTGTGGGAGAGTGGGTCCCACTGATTTGGGGACATAGCGAATAAGCCATGGCTACATACTGTTTTCTTGAAATCAAATGTCTCTGCTGCTACGCCTAATGGAATTTCTAGTATTAACCCACACTCTTCTTTTTCTACCTCTTCTTGCTGGAGTCCATTTGTATCAACTTCCCTTCCTTCCATCTCAGTTCTCTGTTCTTCTATTCTGGCAACACAGACGACATATTGAAAACTCAGTTGGTTTCTCCTTCCGCTCTCCCCTTTTTTAATTGTTTTTAAATAATATTTATATAATCTATATTAATGAAATTCACCCAACCATTAGTTCAAGTTTTTTTAATTTTTTCCGCTTAGGGTCTATTTAGCAAAATTAGTTATTTTGACAGCTGTTAGTTATTTGAGTGACCTTTAGCTGTTAGCTATTTAAGTAATGTTTACGGCTAAACGTTATATGAGTTAACTTTTCATAAAAAAATTACCCTAACTTCTAAAAACTAGTTCAAATGTTATGTTATTGAATGATTTTTAAGCAGCATTCAATATTTTGACTAGTCAAAATTAAAAGTTACTAAAAAATTATTACCAAACACAGCGAACTGGCACTTGAACCGCTGGTCTGGGGCTTTCAAAAAACGCTTCATTTTGGCAGCAATTTTTTTACGACGTGATTTGCTCGTTGACTATGCTCGTTATATATTTATATTTATTTAATTTTTTTTCCTATATCAATTGAAAGTTTAATTCTATCTTAATCATTTATGTAATATTAAAGTAAAAGTTTCTATTTAAATTAAAATAAATATAATCGATTAATTTATATTAAATTTTATCATATAAGTAATTTGTAATGATACTACTTATATACTTAATTTTATTTTATTTAAATGAAATGGTCTTAAAAGAAAATTCAACCAAATTTTTAGACTTAATTCTTCAATCTCTAATATATAAACGCATATTCTTAAAATCTTAAAAAGTGCTGAAAAGGAAAATCAAGTCATCACTTAATCTCAAATCTCAAACCTCAAAATCAATATCTATATACAACTATAATGAAAAATAATAATAAAGTATTTTTTACCGTTGGTAAAAAAAAAAAAAAAAGTAAACGATCTGAATTGATAACGTAATTACTTTAGCTATAGTGACAATATTACTTACATGGTGCTTAAAGAAATGAATGCATGCACATATGCATAAATTCTTGAAATTTCAAAAAGTGATCCAAAATAAAAATATATAATTTTAGTTTTTTTGCTGTTTTATAAATACTATTTTCTTTCAAATTAAATAAATTTAAAATATAATAGAAAAAATATTTAATCAAGAGACCATCTATTTATTGCAAGAGATATAAATTTCTTACTAAATTAAAGTGATAGTAATTACAAATGAATTCAGTAATAAAAAAGAAAATAAAAAATATAAAAATTATTATAAAGAATGAAATTCTTTTCAAAACTCAACATATAATAAGAAAAAGTTATCAATTTGAATTTCAAAATTCAATTCCTTCTCTAACTGAAAATTTTGTAATTTAATGTAGAAAAAAAAGATTATAGCCAATTAAATAAAATGTGATGTTTTTTTTTTGTCTTAACTAGATATATCCCAATGGACTAAATTCTGCTCGAATCGATGCTCACACTAGGTCGGTTCGAGAAGAGGCAAAACTTTCGATCAGAGTATTAATTCCATCTATAAAGATCAAACCCTCAATCTCACTTAAAAAGGAGAATGTCGAATCACTCATCCAAACACTCAGATGATATAAAACATAACTTTCGAATCGATTACAATTAATACTATTTTTGTATATTTTAAATTATAATAAGGTCAAAATAGAAAATCTCTGGCATGCGTTGGAAAACCAAAATCAATTATTTTTTCTTTTCTTGACTCAAACAAACTACACCATTTCAAGCCAATTCTTCTACAGAAAGGTCAACTTTAAGTTGCCAATCAACCATCGATCAATTCAATTTTCAAAAACTATGATTGCAGACCGATTTTAGTTCACTAGTATCTAATTTGATGATTGGTTTCATTTTGATCCAAATCACGCCTAACTGCCTTAAATTTTGGCCTAAAAGATATATGCTATCTCATATCTTGGATTTCTAAGATAGCTATTGCTTATCATTGATGTCCATTTATATCAACAAGTAGGCGGCAGCCTATTGAGGAAAGAAAACCAAGCCCAGGTCATCGCATAGCATGCCCTCCTAAAATCAGGTCCGCATTTAGTGCAAAGCAACTCATTTATGTTACCATTCAATGCACGTCGGCTTATAGCTTCACAGACAAATATTGGTACCCACGCAAAGAAAAGGTTGAAGCACTGCCCAAGAAACAAGCAAGTCATCGCCTGGCGAGACATGGAGTAGGGTTGAGCGTGTGAGACAGACACGCTGTGTAAATGATATAATAAAGAGAGACATCCTAGTGAGATTGATACTTATCAAAGAAATGAATCAAAACAATCCCCGTATATATAATAAATTTCATTCTATAGGTTTTGAAAGTAATAATTTAGGCTGTTTGACTACTCAACAACTAGATCATAGGTGTCGGTAAGTTTTTTTTTTTTTTTTCTTTTTTGTAATCAGTAGATGATACAATTCTCAATTAACTGTGGATTCCATTAACTATATTATATTTGGACTTCATTAATTTTATAAAATCATTACTGCTAATTTTTTTTCAAATTAATACTCTTATAGTAATTTTATTCGTAGTGATTTTGTAAAATTAATAATTTTCTATTAAATATCATTTTAAAAATTTAAAATACCATTTTTGATTATATTGTGAATTAAAAATAAAAGTAATACAACCACCTTTAAAATAAAAAAAAATATATACGTAACATATAAAACTAATTGTCAAGGTAACTTGACCAAGTTTATTTCAAATACTATTGTCAAGGCAACTTATGCTAATAGGGCTATATTCATGTTTTCACAAGTCATGTGTCGCGAAAACTTGGACGCTGGCTTTGTTCCGGCCACTGGTGGGGCTGAATTTGGGAAACAAATATTCCTGAATCCTCCACTCTAGCGGCGAGGCTAGTAGCTTATATGAATCATCATCGGCATGTCCGTCGGAAAATTTGCTCAGCTTTTTCTATGCTTATATATATATACCAACTGTCACATGCCAAGTTTTCAAAGTCCTCCACTCCTATCCCTTGGTCAACCCATCATCGATTTATTTATTTTCCTCTCTCCATCAATCAACAAAAGAAAGAGAAAGAAAGAAAAAGAACAGTCGACAAACAAAAAGTCAGCCGGTGGAATAGAAGGCGTTGAAAGATTCAAAAGCTTAAAAGATTTCGTTAGTTAGATAATTTGTCTGACAGTAGGTACGGAAATTTCTTTTACACCAATTATTTATAATCACACCCTGATTACTATAATTATTTTTTTAATTAATTAAAGTTGAATTCTCTTTTGATCAACATTCTCGTAGCTTTAATAGAAACAGAAATTAGATCCGCCGGATCCATTGTTTTATGTTTCATTTGGTAAACTATGATGGAATATAGCATAGTTCAATGCATTTTTAGTGTAACATTTACATACAAATGCATTAAATTACATTGTATTACAGCTTACCGTCGATCAATATTCCGTCATAGACAGGATTGTTATGTGCTGTGCTGCACCAGATTTTCTTCTCCACAGTCATGCTTGGTCCACAACAGATTTTATCTGTCCGACGAACAAGTTTTTTATAGCACTTTTAGGGGAAAAAAAGAAGAAGAAAACTTTACAGTTTATACTTTATCCTCAAGCTAACCAAACAGACTTTATACTGTTCAAGTTCTGTAATAAAAAAAAAAAAAATTTTCGGTTTCCCTTTATTGGTGGATTAGACCATCTAACAATTTCAGGAAAAGATAATAGAAAAAAATGTAAAAAAAAAGGCTGCTACTGCGTTATGATACAGTACTTGTGCTGGCACAGGCGCCAACCAACCTGTTGCCAACCCTAAATTTGGGTTGGATGATTGGATCATAATGTTAATTTTTTTTTTTCTAATTTATAAGTTTTCTGGTGTGTATATCATTTATCTGAAGTGAGCCTTGAGATACCGTAGAGTTGTCACCATGTGATTTAGAAGTCTCATCTTTTCTCCGTGAATACCGGATGCTCCGTGTACGGAGTTATCTTTTCTTTTCTAATTTTTTTCATATATGATTTATCTTTATATATTATAAGATTAGAATTAAATAGTTTCCATTCACGGAACATATAATTTTAAAATTTTAAAATATTAAATTTGAACCGCCAGTTTAAATTTAGTTTCAGTTCCAATAAATTTCGGTATGATTTCGATAAACCGACGGTTTTATTCACCATTTTGATGATATACGTATTATATTTTCTAAAAAGGAATTTAATTGTAAGACTATGTCTTTTTTTCTAAAAAACAAAATCGATGTAAATTTAAAAAAATATAAGTAATTTTATTTTAAATAACTTTTTAGAATGCTCAAGATTTATTAACCTTAAAAATAGATGCAAATTATGATATAAGTTATGACTTTATTTTGTCCAAATGTTTTTAGTTAAATAAATTGCTAGAAAATTTTGAAAATATTTCAACAATGTGATTTTAGACTAAGTAAAAAAAATTTAGAAGGAAAAAATGTTGTTAAATTCTTATTTGTATCAAACAATATAATTTTAGACTGAGTATTTTGGTTTAGGGAGACGATGGCCTTTTGAGGAATTATTTTTGGAGTTGAAAATCTATATAAATATCTTAATCTTAAACCCATCAAATTAGGATGTAAGCAAGCTTAATAATTTTGATTTCTAAATTTATCCATAATTATATTTATAAATCTTCTATGACAAGAATATTTTTTATATTTAAAATTATCTTCCGCGTCATCAAACCAAACAAACAAACAAAGCGCGTAAGTAATTAAAAATTTTTCAAAATAAAAATAGACTTTCAGTTCGAATTGAACCGGAACCACCAGTCAACTTATGATCCCAGGTTGGTTCACAAACATTTTAACATTAATATGAACTCTAATCGCTCTGTGAACCGTGAATTCCAGTTTAAAATTTTGAATCCGGTTTCGATTTCTACTGAACCAGTGGCAAGCCTACAATTGGGTGAACTTATTACAATACATCAAAGTTATCGTGAAAAGGTGAACTTAATACAATAGATGAAAGTTATGCTGCGTGTTTTAGATTCAAAGTGATCCGACCTGCTTTCTCTAGTTCGACCTTTTTCCGTGTATAGCGGGAGCTTCAAGCACTGAGTTGCTTTTTATATATGTACGGATGTATGTATGTATGTATGATTTATCCATTGCAAGATTAGAAAAAGGTGAACTTAGTACAATTTATGAAAGTTAGCGTGTTATGGTTAAAACAAATTATATATTCTCTTAATTTTAGTTTTTAGATTAAACTTTAGGTATCTTCTCCTTATGAAGTTTGAATGCTTCTCTGAAAATGACATTTAGCAGAAATTTTATGAGTCATGACCTAGTTTATGTTGGGACCAACCGGTAAAAAGATTGGATTGCTACTTTCTATTCTCTTACTACCTACTCATATTGTCCTATTACTTGGTCATTATATCATTTTTAACTTCAAAAATGGTGAAAACAGGAGAAAAATGAGAACGAAAACCCACCAATAAGGAGATCTCCACATGTAATAGATATTTATTAAATGCGTTTTCCTTTTCTGGGTGGGAAAATTCATCGATATTTAATCCAATAGACCCATAGACCCACTTTGCCGCTTCATTATTTTCCTTTGATATATATGCTTCATATATTTCTTTGTTATCTGCAAAAAAAGATATTTAATTGTGATATTGACTTTCTGTTTAATGTCATGGCCAACCTTCAACTTGTACATTTTAAACATGGATAATGCAAGATGGGTAATTAGTCAATGTACTTAATAGTTACATGTTTTTTTTTTTTATATATAGCAAAAGAACAGTTCCATTTAAGACCTTTCACATGGTTTGATTTCTGACGCAACAGATATAGCTTGGGGAAAAGCAAATTGCTGCCATATTACTGGAAATTTAGTTGCTTTTGCTAAATGGGTTTTCTGTTGTAAAATAATCAAACTGAAAACAAAAGAGTGTTTGGGGTTTTACTCAGAGATGAATCCAAGAATTCTGACATTCCTGCTTGTTGCTTCCCTCCAAATTTTTAGCATAGAAGCACTGACTAACAGTCAAGATTGTAAGTTCACTACAGTTTGTATTCTCTACTTTCTTGGTTTGTTTGATTATTTCGCAAGAATTATTTTCTTTTTCCTAATTTGGTGTATGTTTTACCTTCTTTCTTCTTATATATTTCTATGAAAAATAGCATATATGGGTTCAATGGCAACTTAAAGGCCTTTCTTAACTAGCTATAGTTTTACTGCAAATGAAAAAGATTCTATTTTTTGTTTTCTGGGTCTAAATTCATATCAGAGACACTTAATTATAAGCTGGAGAAAAATAATTTTACAAGTTAATGTATTTATATCTGAAATTCACACATTTCTGAGTTACACAACCAAACCCAACTTTATGAAGCATGTGAAGAAGTTATAAATCTCACAAGTTATGCAATTATGCACAGAAACTTCTTCTGTAAACTGTGTAAAACCAGATTTTCTGTTTTTATAGATTCTAAATACGTGTCATACAAATGGGGAATTCATATGCTAATGACTTGTTTGACTGTTGATGCAGCAACTGCGCTGAATGCTCTAAAGGATTCAATGAGAAACACACCACCTAATTGGGTGGGTGCAGATCCTTGTGGAGACAAATGGGATGGCATCGGTTGCACTGGGTCACGTGTGACTTCCATGTAAATAGTTCACCTTCTTATGATTATCAGCACTGACAAATTGTTCTCCTTGTTTTAAGCTTTGCCTGACTATTTTTAATTGCAGAACATTGCCAAGCATGGGATTGACAGGACAACTGTCTGGAGATATCTCATCCTTCTCAGAACTACAGATTCTGTATGTCTTCTTTGATGCCTCATAATTATTCTTCATCAATTGTTATACTATTTAGATTGTGGCAAACAAGCCTATCTTTCTTAAGTATATTTATTTGGATTTTGTCATCCATTTTCAACCAAACGTGCTCGGAAAGTGAATGAAGAAATGAACTTTTTGTTGTTACGGTTTATTTCTGATTATCAGCACTTTGTACCAGGGATTTATCATACAACAAGGAACTAGGGGGACCTCTTCCACCTTCGATTGGGAATTTGAAGAAGCTAAGAAACTTGTAAGAGCATAGCAGTAGAGTATTAATTGGTGTCATATATATCTATTTGGTCACGGTGCTTAAATTGATTTTAACAATTTACTTTTTATTCTAGAATCCTGCTTGGTTGTAGTTTTTCTGGTCCTATCCCTGCTTCAATAGGATCACTGCAGCAACTGGTCTATCTGTAAGGATCTCAACTTGCAAAACTTATACTAGTTGGATGAATCTTGAAGAAGATGCTTTTGTTTCCTCTGTATAAGCATTTGAAATTCTCATAATTCATCCAATATTTGGCCTTTTGCCTCCTCTGCTTTTCTTATTTTTAGCTTGTTTTGTAGTGCTGTTCCTGTCTGAACCAAAATTTCTGAAAAATCTTTATTGCTATTAACTGCAGATCTCTAAATTCTAATAGCTTCAGTGGGTCAATCCCACCTTCAATTGGAACTCTATCTAAGCTTTATTGGCTGGATCTAGCTGACAATAAGCTTGATGGACCCATCCCAGTCTCCACAGGAACTGCACCCGGTCTTGATATGCTAGTTAACGCAAAGCACTTGTATGTTAAAACTTGTTTGATTGGAGTTTCTTTTGTTTTTATTAAGTCACTTTATGGAAACTAATATGTGTAGAACTTACTAACAGTCATTTTGGAGAGAACCAGCTCTCTGGCCCAATCCCATCTCAACTTTTCAGCTCAGACATGACTCTCATACATTTGTAAGTTTCTTTCCAATGTATTATGATAATAGTAGGGTAAGACGACAAGTTGCCAAAGAAATACAAATATTTCTTGGTTCTATTTCTTCTTTTTGTCTGGGCAGGCTTTTTGACAGCAACAACCTCAGTGGTAGTATTCCTTCTTCTGTTGGCCTTGTAAAGACTTTGGAGGTTGTGTGAGTATCTGTATCGAAAACTTGAGTGTTTTAAATGTTGGCATTTCTGTCAATCAAGTTTGTCCTGAATGTATTATGTTGCCTACAGACGCTTTGATAGGAATTCATTGACAGGTCCTGTCCCTGAGAACCTCAACAATCTTACGAGTGTTAGTGATTTGTAAGTAAACATAAGAGAAATGTTTACATTAAAGCTTTCATAATGATTTTATTGAACTCATTGATATGGTTGCATTTGGAATTTTACTCTGTTAACAGTGTCTCTTGTTGTTCATTTTCAGATATTTATCCAACAATCAATTAACAGGACCTTTTCCCAACCTTACTGGGATGAATTTGCTAACCTACTTGTAAGATTTTATGTTGTCTATTAATATAATTTAGTTATATTAGTAGGAAGAAAAAGCTTTATTCTTCTCTGTATGCTTACTCGAGTTTTTTGGACATCCAGGGACATCAGCAATAATAGTTTTGATGCATCAGAATTTCCTTCTTGGATTTCAACCTTACAATCTTTGACAACATTGTATGTCTCTCTTCCTCCCACCACACTCCTTGCTTATATTTATGAATCATCACATAGAGGATAAGATTAACAAAGAAATTGAATAGCTTGGTTTTGTATTCTGTTGTGTGCACAAACACTTTTACAGCTTCCAAAACCTGTGTATGATGGAGGAATTATCGAAATACGAATAAGAAGCCAAGAGCTTGTCTAGTATAAACAAATTCCATAAAATTACAACATTAAGGCTAATAATACATTCTTGTAATTCAATAAAAGGATTTATGAGAATTATTAACTCAGAATGACAAGGTATGTAGGAAAAGAATCAACGTTTGTAGAATCAAGACTCGGTACTAGCTGTACAATAAAAAATTATAGAACATTCAGAATTGTAGACTGAAAGTAGATGTGGAATCAAGTTCAAGAACAGAAAGGTAGAAATGGTTTTGTCAGGCTGTGCATGAATCAAGTTGAAAAGGGTTTTACTGTTTTGGTCTTCCCATAATTTATAATTTTTATATGGCAGAACGATGGAGGGCGCACAACTTCAGGGACAGGTTCCAACTAACTTCTTCAGCCTTCCCAGTTTACAGACTGTGTGAGTATCAGCCAACATTCACTTTAATTAAATGCCAAGGAGTCTCTAACAAAAAGCAATTAGTTAATTTTCAGGGATTTGATAGAAACAAGCAGCTATATATAATTTATCGGATTACAATGCACTTGCTTATAGTTTGTTTTGACTTTTGGTTATAGGGTATTAAGTAACAATCAGCTTAATGGCTCTTTAGATATCGGAACAAGCTATGGTAATGGATTGCAACTTGTTGATTTGCGAAAAAACTTCATTTCTGCCTATACAAAAAGACCAGGACAAAATCAAGTTGCTGTCATGTAAGTCATGTTCTTCCAATATTTTGACTTTGCTGTCATGGAAGTCATGTTCTTCCAATATTTTGACTCTCATACTACCGATGAACTCAAAATCAAGTGTTTTATAAGCATTAAGGCGGTGTTTGGTAATTTCAGCCTATTTCAATAATGGAAAACTATGTAATGTAATTAAATGATGTAACATTCCTTTACGGCACACTGAACATAGACTAAACTTCCTGGAGATGTTCATTGCTTCTTATGATTGTTTTATCTTTTCAAATTTGCAGCCTTGTGAGCAACCCAGTTTGTGATGAAACAGGAGTAACAGAAACTTACTGCACTATTCCCCGACCTGGTTCTTCATATTCAACACCACCAAATAATTGTGTGCCTGCTTCCTGCACTGCAAATAAGACTTCAAGTCCTAACTGTAAATGCTCATATCCGTACACAGGACTTCTAGTTTTCAGGGCTCCATCATTCTCAGACTTGGGAAACTTCACCACTTACACATCTCTTCAGCAAAAAATGATGGATTCTTTTAGGTCCAATCAACTTCCTGTGGATTCAGTTTCTCTAAGTAATCCAAGAAAGGATGCATCTCTGTATCTTGATTTGAATCTGAAAATCTTTCCATCGGGCCATGATCGTTTTAATCGCACAATTATTTCTGGTATTGGATTTGTGCTAAGCAATCAGACTTTCAAGCCACCTCGTATGTTTGGACCTTACTATTATATTGCAGATGATTACACGTATTTTCCTGGTATTTTCCACTTCATGCATGATTAAGAAAAGAATTGCTGCATTATTTTTTCTGTTCTTATGACACCTCTAATTGTCATTTAGGGGAAGATATAGGATCAAGCAAATCAAACACTGGCATTATCATTGGAGCTGCAGTTGGTTGTTCTGTTATTGTGTTATTATTAATCTTAGCAAGCCTTTATGCTTATCGTCAGAAGAAGAAAGCAAAAAGAGCAACCGAACAGAACAATCCTTTTGGTACAAGATTTTGAACAATTTTTCAATTTTAGTATTCTCAAGTTCAAATGGAATCTCTCGGATTTACTTTGTTACTTCACATTGTGAAATTGTAGCACATTGGGATTCAACTAAGAATAGTGGTGCTGATATTCCTAAGATAAAAGCAGCCAAATGCTTTTCTTTTGAAGAGCTCAAGAGATATACCAATAATTTTTCAGAGGCCAATGATATTGGATCCGGAGGTTATGGAAAGGTTAAGTTTTGATTACTAAATAAAATACTGAACCATGTAATCAAATTAGTAATACGAGGTTTCATTATAAGAGAATTAATAATTTCTTCTGTTGTTTACAGGTTTACAGAGGAAACCTTCCCTCTGGACAACTAATCGCCATCAAACGAGCTCAACAAGGATCATTGCAGGGTGGGGTAGAGTTCAAAAATGAGATTGAACTTCTATCCAGAGTTCATCATAAGAATTTAGTAAGCCTTCTGGGATTTTGCTTTGAGCGAGGTGAACAAATGCTTGTGTATGAGTTTGTTACAAATGGTAGTCTCAGCGACAGTCTATCAGGTGCTTTTGTTAACCCTGCAAATACTTCAATTTGATGAACAATCACATGAGAAATTAAATTTATAAACATTTGTTGCTCATTGGAACTTATTGTGAGACTAACCTTTTTCCTTAATTCCTTCTTTCTTCTTTACCATCCAAGCAGGGAAGACAGGAATCAGGTTGGATTGGGTCAGGAGACTTAAAATAGCCCTTGGTGCAGCAAGAGGTCTGGCCTATATGCATGAACTTGCTGACCCTCCTATCATACATAGGGATATAAAGTCCACCAACATTCTACTGGATGAGCGGTTAATTGCAAAAGTTTCTGATTTTGGTCTCTCCAAGCCTGTTGGTGACACTGAAAAGGGTCATGTTACTACTCAAGTTAAAGGAACAATGGTCAGTATATCCATAACTTTCTTCCATGAAAAAATATTGTAATTGTATCTTGTGATAATAATGGGAACTTAATAGTTCATCTGATGTTGAAAGAAATGTAAGCTAAAAAAGACAGAAATTGGAGTGAGAAGAAAAAGGATGCAAACAATTATTCAGCTAGTAGCTACCATCTTACCGGGAGTGAATTTATAAATGTTGGGGCTGAAAAACTTTTTTTACATTTTTTAGGGCTATCTGGATCCAGAATATTACATGACCCAGCAGCTGACAGAGAAGAGTGATGTTTATAGTTTTGGAGTTGTTATGATGGAGCTACTAACTGGAAGAAGACCGATAGAACGCGGACATTACATAGTGCGGGAGGTAAGGTTGGCACTTGATAGAACAAAAGATTTATATAACCTCCATGAACTTCTTGACCCTGGCATTGGTCTAGAAACGACATTAAAGGGTCTAGATAAGTTTGTGGACCTTGCAATGAGGTGTGTACAAGAATCAGGAGCAGACAGACCTACAATGGGTGAGGTAGTGAAAGAAATAGAGAATATCTTGCAGCTAGCTGGTTTAAACCCCAACGCAGAATCAGCTTCTACTTCAGCAAGTTACGAGGAAGCAGGCAAGGGAAGTCATCCTTACATCAAAGATGCATTTGATTATAGTGGGGGCTTTCCACCTTCAAAGATAGAGCCACAATGAGCATTATAATTACATTTCAATTTTGAAATTCCCTAAAGTTTGGAGTGTTTAAATCAGTTCTGAGTTTTCTTTTCTTTTCTTGTTTAAAACATGTAATTCAATTGAGTTCTTTGCTTGTGCATATTTAACAGAAGTGTTGCTTTTGAAATTGATGGACAGAAAAAAAAAATGTAAGACAGATTTTGTTGTTTGTGTGCTTCCTGTTTAGATTTGCAACAGATTTATTATTCACTACTCTTTTCTTTTTCCTTTCTATTTCTCATATAGAACATACAAACTATTCTACATCCATTTTTACCTGCTCATCAGGTCATTGGCTTCTCCAACAGAGCAGAGAAATACCATTCATTTTTTTGAACTCCTCTGTCAAGCTTCATCCCTACATTCCATCTCAGCTTCTTGAATCCAACACGATCTATCATCGGAATGTAAGTCTGGTTCAACTGTGACCCAAAGCAGAAGAAATGATCAAGCCAGAAAAGCCCTCCAGGCCTCAAAATTCTATAAATGTCATAAAGGTTGAATTCAAGCATTGTGTCTGGTATCCAGTTGCTTAAAACATGCATAGAATGAACAATATCAAGAGTGTTTTCGAAGAATGGAAGCCTTTGCGAAACACTGAGGTGGATTGGAATCAATCCTCTTGATGCAATAAAGCTATTGAATGGACCATCAAGATTCATTGTGCTTGTAATGATAGTAATATTTCTTTCTTTCATTCTTGCTGCAAATGTTCCTGTGCCACCTCCTATGTCAAGTCCAATACGAATACTTCCCTGAGGTTTTACTTTAAGTACTTGATCAATTCCATAATCAAGTCCTCCATTATCAAACATCCATCTTTTCTTTTCCCTTCCTTTTAAATCGAAACAATCCTTGCAGTCATAGTAACCTAGTGCATTTTTTCGATCAATTAAGCATTTGTAATTTTTGCAGGTATATGGATCCCATATAATGCTGTTATCTGGTGGAGTTGACCAAAGACTTTCTGGTAATGGGATTGGCTCCATGTAGTTCGCTGGAGACTTAACGCGACATCTCCGACGAGGAAGAGGCTCACATCCTCTTAACATCAACCGTTGAGCAAAAACATCATCTACAGGACATTCTCCACCAATCTCATAACTCATGTACTTAGTCAACTCTTCTTGATATCTCAGGCAGCCTGCACCCACCGGCGGATAGACCTCATCGGAGCCAGTCCTGGGAGAGTAACCAAATGGGAGTTTATGAGGGGCTATCGCTAGCATAACCTCATCAGAAAAACCATCAATAATGAATTTGTCATTATTATCATCCGAGTCCTTGACAGGCTGCCTGCTTAGTTCTATAAGAAGCGCTTGTACAAGCAAGTTGGTGGAGTTAAGCTTATGGTGCAACTCATCAAGCAATAAATAACTTGTAGCAAGTTGTCGTTTAGTGGAGTTGAGCTCTTGGAGAAGATGATTGGAATCCCAGATAGGGAAAGGGATGTGATTAGTGTAGGAAGGTAGTTTCAGGTTCAAAGAAGGGCCAGCAAAGATATAGATCGTTAAAAGATTGGTTAATATTACAAGAACAAGCATCTTGAGCTTGTACTTGGCGTGGAGGTGTTGACTATGTGCATGCTTTTTCTGGTAATCATCAGCTCCATTTCCCATTTTCCACTTTCTTTCTCTCCCACTTTAGAAGTAGTAAAAGCGTTTGAAAGAAGAAGACAGCAGAAGAAAGGAGGGTAATAAGAGGAGAAAGAAAGATTGCATGTCTTATAGAAGCTTTGGTGAGTGTGAATCGCCGGCCAGTTTGGACTTCCAAGATTTTAGTTATATGGAGATGATACCACCTCTCACATAGAGAAAATATTTATTACATTTATAATTTTAAAAAGTAATAAATATTTTTTTATATTTATTTTTATACTTTAATGATTTTTTTAAAAAATTATTATTAAATAAAAGATAATATAATTAATTTATCTAATTTAGATAAATTTAATAATTTTTTTAATATAAATTCTTACTATCGCCCATTCCGGATCTTGGCTTACTTCTCATTAATTGACGATAAAAAGAGTCATTGTTTATCAATAAGCCTTGAGATTTGTTTCAGCCTATTATTTTAACAAGTGATATATACAAGTGTGTAATAATTAAAATTATTTCTCTTTATTCGAAAAATAATAATAATAATAATAATAGTTAGTTTGGTGTTGCTATTTCTAATAACAAAAATTACAAACCCGAATTAATTACTGACAATATGAACAGAGAGTTGGGCTTTTTTCTAAAATGGTGTTATGAAAAAAAATATTTTCATAAATGGTTTTGATCCGAAAATATTTACCAATATGGTGTTTTATTGATATTTCAAAGACTTTTGTTCCTGTCATAGTGCAACAAATGCATTGTTGTAGTCATAGTGTACTAAAACTATTAAATTTTAATTTATTTTAACATATGCAGCAGCTTTACAAAGCAATATTCTCTTTCCTCTGTCTTTTTTAAATGTTACATGATAAGTGAAACAACAATACAACAGTGCTAGTTCAATAAGTATTACTATTGTGTCATTGTTAGTGTCATATTATCAAAAAGATTAAGCAAAAATAAAGAAAAAAAAATATATTTACTGTTACAACCGTAAAGAAGAATATTTGCTATTACATCCGTGAATCTCTGAGTGGTCGTACAAATAAAATAATGTTACACTATAACTGAAATAGTGTCAAAAATATATTTTTTACGTAAGAGATGTAAATAAAATTTAAAAAGACTCGTAAAGTAGTCACTACCATATTGTTTCAGTTATAGTGTAATATTATTTTATTTATACGGCCACTCAGAAATTCACAGATGTAACAACAAATATTTTTCTTTACGATTATAACAATAAATATTTTTCTTTTTTTCTTTATTTTTGCTTAATTTTTTTCATAATGTTACACTAATAATGACACAATAGCAATACTTATTGAACTGATACTGTTACATTGTTTTACTTATAGTGTAACATTCAAAAAAGGCAGATGAGAGAGAATATTACTCTGTAAAACTGCTGTACATCGTTAAAATAAATTGAAATTTAATGGTTTTGTTACACCGTGACTGCAACAGTGCATTTGTTGCACTATAACTGAAACAAAAGCCTTTAAAATGTCAACAAAATACCATTTACAGATAATATTTTTCAGTCAATACCGTTTACGGAAATATTTTTTTTCATAGCACCATTTTGAAAAAAAAGCCCAGAGAGTTGATATAAATATAAATTTCTCACTTTGTATTTGATAAATAATATCTTCTTCGGCCCATTTTATTTTTCATAGTTAGACAAACACGTAGATTAAGAATTCAATCGATAAAAATAATTATTACTCTTAACTCATTAAGATATTAATAAAAATTCTTCCTTTAATAAATAAAGATAAAGGTTATTATGAGAAAAAATAATTATTTACTTATCTAAACAAGTAAACAAAATGAGAGGAAGTGAGTAATAATTAATAGTTAATATCTCTATTTCATATTATTTGTCACATTTAGAATATTATATTTTTAAAAAAAATTATTAAATTTGTCTAAATTATAATAAATTATTAGATAAATTGATTATATTACTATTCATTTAATATTAATTTTCTAAGAAAATTATTAAATTAAAATAGTAATTATTAGTCATATATAAAGGGTAAACATAGAAAAAAATATTTATTATTCCTTGAAACTACAAATAGACAAATATTTTAAAATAATCTATTTTCTTAAATATGACAAATAAAAACAGATATAGTATATAATAAACACCATATTAAAAATGCAAAAAGAAAAGCCACATCAATGCTTCAAAATTTAATTTTATGTCATGTCAGCTTTCAAGTTTTTATTTTTTATATATTTACTAGGCAATTTTCCGCACCTGGTGCTGCTATATAGTATATTTATTTTTGAGATCTAAAGTATATATAAATTGTTAAAATATTAAAATGCATACAATGTTTAGATATATAGTATGATTCAAATATACTATGTGAAATTGAAAAAATTTTTTCTAATTAATAAGTGAATTATTTATGTAATAAATTTAAAAAGAAAAAAAATGCTAATATACTATTTATACGTGGCCAATTGAAATAGAGAAAATGTATTATTCTATAAACATCAATTACTGATACATATACGAAAATATATTATTCTATAAACATTTAGAGTTTTATCTCTTTTTATTGAAAATTTTCTTACAGTGCAATGGGCTTTCCGCTATTAGATGATACATATAGGATTTGTTCGGCAAAATTAATTGTTTTGATAGCTGTTAGTTATTTCAGTGGCATTTAATAATTAAATGTTTGAGCAACGTTCATAAAACGCTAAAAGCTAAACGTTACATGAGCTAACTTTTTACAAAAAGTTAGCCTAACCTCTAAATGCTAATTCAAATGTTATGTTACTGAATAATTTTTTAAACAATATTCAGCATTTTGATATATTAAAATTTTAAAAATTATTAAAAAAACTGTTGTTGAACTCGAACAGACCTTTTTGTTTTAATATTATTGATGAATTGTTGAAGTAAAGTATGATGGAAAACTCCAACTCACATGTTAAAAAACAATTATTTTATATTTAAGCTATGCTGCCTATACGTTTAGTCTTTTCAGTTTGGTCTCTCGTTTGAACAGCTGTAATTTCACAATTTTTATATTTCTTTATATTATTTTTTATTCTTAGTTGGTTTAAAATTGATAGTAGAAGAAAAAGATATTTATTTATATTTACAATTGACCTCAATCAAATATTAAAAATAAAAATTATTGATGTACTAAAATATTAAAAATTATTTCTTTTCGTCTTATTTTATTTTCTTATTATTTTTTTTAAATATTTCTAAATATTTCTAAAAATTTATATATATATAAAATTAATTTTCTCATATAATAATTTTTATGATTATTTATTAAATGAATAATTTTTATTAATATTTAAATGAATTAAGGATAAAAAAAAGTAAAATAATTTTTATTAATCAAATTTTTAATTTGCATGTTTTATCAAACTATGCGTATAAAATGGGACGGAGATAATATTTTTTACTCTTGACTTGTTTATAATTAATAGTAAAAGAAAAAATTTTGTTTATATATTTGCATTTGAACTCAAGCAAATATTAAAAATAAAAAATATTGATCTCCTAAAATAATAAAAATTTTCATTTATTTTACAAAATAGTGAAATTTTCAATTTATGAAAACTTAAATTTTTGAAAATTTAGGTCTAGTAAAATTATTTTCTTATAATGAGTTTAATTCCATGTATAAGTAAAAATTTTAAGTGAATATTGCAACGTCTATTTTTATTATTTTAAAATTTAATTTCCAATCAACCAAACACTTTCGCTCTCAATTACTATTTAAAAAGTTAAAAGCTAAAAGCTACTAATAAAACAATTAACAACTATTAGAATAATTAATATTGTCAAATAGATCTTGTCTTAAAAACTAATGAAAATTACTTTATCCGTCTTAGAAAAATGGTCCATCTTTCCTTTTTGGTTTGTTCCAAAATATAATTCTTTTTTTTTGCATTATAATTAATCAGTAAATTGTCTATTATACCTTTATTAAATTTTATTTAATTTTCAATAACCCTCATTAATCCTCAATTATTATTTCAATATAATAATTGCTCGTCTGTTTTTTAAAATGGGCATAATAGAAAATTTATATGAATAAAATTGTCTTCTAACCATAATAATTATTACTTTTTTAATGTGTGAAAATAAAAAGTAAACTATTATTTTGGGATGAAGAGTATAAATTAGAGAGAGACAATTCTTAATAAAGAGCAATAAAAGTGATAAAAAATTAATGCGAGAGTACCAAAAGTCATTGTATTTAAAAGCTAGAAATTAAAAAGAGATAATTTGTAATGACAAACATATTTTTAAGAAAGCATTAATTCTATTTCTTAAGTTTAATTTATTTATATATATTAAGCCCTAAAAGCTTATATGACATCGTTTTAGAGTATTAAATACTTATGTGACAATGTTAATGTATTGTCACGACCTAAAACTATGGGCCGGACCGGCACTAGGACCTAGGTAAGCTTAAAGCCCACGAGGCCCGTAGTAAACCTAAACTATCAATTTCCATTCCTATTATTATTTGACTATCAGAATAGTAAGCCCATATTATGACATTATTCATACAATAATCAAAGTTAACAATTCTAACCCAGCATTAGTATTAAGTACTATTCGCAGCTCGGGCTCACATTCATTTAATAAAAATATATTCTCATGTAAATATTATTTGTCATAATATGATCAAACTATTCCTATCATACAGTCTTCAAATATTCATAAAACACTTCACAACTTATTTATAATCACATGATAATTCTTTTTACATAATCAAATATTATTTAATCATCCTAACTGCGGAGTTAAATAAAATATGCGGAAAATCACAAATATTAATAGAAAATTTATACTAACATGATCGAATCCCTGCGGAGGAGGAAACAGAGTCTTATAAACCAGCGGTACTTTTATTTCCTGAAAAATGTTTATGGAAGGGGGGTGAGTTTCACTAAACTCATTGAATAATAATAAATAAGACAAACCCACACATTCAAGCAGTATGCTTACACAATATAATAAATGGGCATATTTCACAAGCAC
>CANUEX010068440.1:0-13805 GCA_948099535.1 Jatropha multifida
CATAATCATAAAATGACACAATATTAAACATATAAAATACCCATTTAAAAACTTATAACTTTTCTTTCATTAAACAAAAGCAACATTCTTAAAACATAAAATATAGGAAAATACATAGGTATGAAATCTTAATAAATCAATTATATAAAAATGTCAGCTAAAGACATAAACTTCACTTCTAAATAAATAATAACATACTCAAAACTCAAATCATATAAAAATATATTATCTTAAAATTATGAAAACAACCATAGAAATACTTCCATTTAAACATCTAATTATCTTTCAAATAATCAAAAATAAATTAAATTATCTTTTCAATAACTCTTATATTCATATAGAAATTATAATTCGCCCTAACATAATTTATGAAAAACATTTATTATTTAAGAACATATAATTCCAACCCAAGATTCTGATAAAGTCAACTCTTATATTCCTTACATTATCCTTATACGGGTGCCTTTTAAAAACAAAAATGTAAGAAATCTCATACTTATTAAGTGATAAGATAACAATCTTATAAAATACCATTTTGTATTTATATATCTTTACTTTAATTAAACATAAATGATATCATGAAAACCCAATCTTATATCTCTTACAACATTTATATAGGGCTCGTACACGCTTAGGAGAAACATGAATAGATTAGATTCCATAACATATCATATTTGGCCTTAGATAGCCAACCATATCATATTTGGCCTTAGGTCGCCAACCATATCGTAAAGGCTTCAAAAGCCTACTTATACATAATAAGCGCGTCCGCTTAACATAAGGCATCTAGAGCTTAGCATATGATCATAGCTTAATAACATAATGGCATCAAAGCCGAGCATGCTCATCTTACATAATTGAATCATATCATACCACATTTCAACCAAAGTATACAAGAGCCCAAAATCAAATCTTTCATCTTAATTCATAATATTTCTTAATAATCTTCTCATCATAAATCATTTCATAACTTAAAATATTTTTATTTCAAGTTCACCTAACTTACAACTTCGTAAACTTTCTTATTTTCATACTTATTCATCAAAACTTATATTTCCAAAATATATACTTAACTTAAACATATTTTCCTCAACTTCATTAAAACTTACAACTTGTAAAAATTTATCATTTTTCATACTTAAACAAATCAAAGCTTATACTTACAAAATATATATTTAACATAACTTAAGAGGCTTAGAAACCAAGTAAAAGAAATGAAAAAAAGCCTTACCACCCTAGGGTGGTTCAGCCTCCATATATTCACCAAGGGAGGATGTATTCCTCCTTCAATTAATCTTAGTCTCAAAACCAAAAAAATTTATATAAGTCATTAAAACCTTTACTTATACTTATTTGATCATAAAACTCAATTTACACAATTTATACTTTCTTAAGTCTTGTAAAAATTCGTAATGGACTTAGAATGAGAAATAGCAATCTACTACACAATACATACTTATCAAAAATTAAATTAGAAGCAAAATTAAGCAAAGAAATCAAAAGAAAATTCAAGCCCTTCACCCATGTAGGTTTGGCCTCTTAAGATGAAAATGGAGGGATTGCTTCCCTTCTCAATTAAGCATGCTACCATGTTTAAAAACCATCCCAAATCACATTAAAACAAACAAATTCCAACATTTCGTCAAAGTAATTAAAATTTCACATAAAACCTAAAAATTGAAAACTTAAATAAATGAAAGAGGAATGAAGAAATATTTGCACTAACCTTATTAACAAGCTCAAAATAAGCTTAAAAGGCTTAGACTTTCTCTTTTCTTTTACCTTTAGAGTATCACTCACCCACCCTTTGAATTTGTAGTAACCTCCAAATTGCTTGATTCAAGTCACTAATTACTACTTCTTATACTTAATTCATCAAGTTTAATTACTAACTATGGTTTAATTCACTTAATCTTGGGTAATTTAGTAGTAAGAAAATGAAAGAAAATGGAGGAGAGGAAGAGAGGAGTTAACATTGAAGTGGAGGAGAAGAAGAAGAAAATATGGAAAAGTAGTAGTTTAGTTGACTTAAGTAATCAAGTCAAATTTTGGTACCCAGAATTATGTCAAATGGATGGCTAAGATTAAGTCTTAGGTGATTCCATCCAAGGGTCCTAGAAATTCACCAAATAATTCTCCTCTAATTGTTATCTAACTCCACATTTATATTAAATTAGCTCCATAAAATAATTCCTCAATTCTTTCTTAATATTAATTCACTAGAAAACACTATTCACTAATTACTTAAATTCTCCAAAAATATTCATGAAATATTTTCTACCCACTTAAATCGTATAAATATACTCCAAATATATTAAATAAAATAAAAGACATCAATAGTAATTTTTTCAGACTGAAATAATATAAAGTCCCAGACTGGTGGTACTATTCACAGACTGATAAACTAATATTCACCAATGATTTATTACTTAGTTTGTCATGAGAAATATATATCTTAACTTTAATTAATTAAGACTAATAACATAAAATCTAATTAACTCCACAAATATTAATTATGCTCAATATCATTATCAGGAACAAATAAAATATTATTTCTCTTTCGGGTGATACCATTCATGACCCGATAAAATAATACTATTTTAAGATTTGAAATTTTGGGGCGTTACAATGCAACCACTTTTAAGGGTTATAGGGTTCATAACCTAAATTCAAATCAAATCAAATGAGTAGAAATGTTGTAATTGATGAATTTGCTCACTGGAATTGGGATTTGAAAAGGTGGAAAAAGATGAGCTTGTTATATGTTCTATAGGATTTAGTCATCATCTTTCTAATTCCTTCAACAATTAGGGATCTAACTTCGAAGTTAGGCAAAATAGTGGAAATTTCCACACTTCTCCCATTGTTCAGTCAAGAATAAACACTGCAATTCTCAAAACAAGACCTCTATAGAAAATTTATGAATAGTTTAATCATATTATGGTGGACCTTTCAAGCTTTGAAAAAGCAGAAAGTATGAAGAATGGAGAAATGCAAAGAAGGAGGAGTTGAAGATGATTTTCAAAAATCAAACTTGGAGTTTATTTGACAGGCTAGATAAGAAGAAAGCTATTGGAGTGAAATAGTTTTATTAGTTCAAGCTAAATCCAAATTGGTCTATTAACAAGCATAAGGCTGAACTTGTTATGAAGGGCTACTTACAATAACCAGGGGTAGAGTTTGGTGATACTTTTGCACTTGTTACAAAACATGAAACTATTAGACTTCTCTGGGCTCTTGTTGCACAAAAATAGTGGAAGATTTACCATTTACATATTAAATAGGCATTCCTAAATGATGAATTTGAGGAGGAGCTATATGTTGAGCAACTTGAGGGTTTCAAGGTTACTAGTACAAAAGACAAGGTGTACAATCTTCATAAGGCTTTGTATGGCCTTAAATAAATTTCAAGGGCATGGTATAGCAAGATTGACCCATACTTAGCACATTATGGCTTTATGAAGAGTGAAGATGAGCCAACCTTGTATGTGAAATGTACTAACAATGATTTGTCAATTATTTCTATTTATGAGGATGATAAATTAGTAATAAGTAGCAGTCCAAGTTTAATCTCCAATTTCAAGAAGGAGATGGAGGAGATGTTTGAAATGTCAGACCTTCGGCTTATAACATGCTTTCTTGGAATGGAAATAAGTCAATCATCAAATGGTATTTTCATTTTCCAAAGAAAATATGCTAATGAGTTATTAAAGAAATTCAAAATGGAAAATAATAAGCCAATAAGTATTCTGCTAGTTTAAAATAAGAAATTGTCTTAGGAAGATGGAGGAGAAGCTGATGCTTTCAATTTCAAAAGTCTAGTTGGAAGCCTACTATATCTAACAGCTACTAGTCCTGATTTGTTATTTGCTACTAGTGTTTTATCAAGGTTTATGCAAGCACCAAGGCAAAATCATTTGATAGTAGCCAAAAGATTACTCAAGTATATTAAGGGAACTTTACATTATGGAATCCAGTTCAAGTAGGTTGAAGATTGAAAGTTAAATGGTTATGTTGATAGTGATTGGGCAGAATTTCCAGATGATTTGAAAAGCACAACTGGTTATGTGTTTTCATTAAGTTCTAGAGTTTTTTCTTCGATGTCTAGAAAGTAAGATGCAGTCGCTCAAATAGCAGTAGAAGCCAGTATATGGGTGTAGCTGCTGCTGCTAATTAAGCCATTTGGTTAAGGAAAGTGTTATTAGATTTGCAACAAAGTCAGTGTAACACCCGCCGTCCGGTCCTGAAAGATCAGACAGCGTACGCTATATTCGATAGTATCAGAGCATAGGTTTAGGCGATTCTAAGATTATATCTAAGTGTGAGGATTTATCTATTTGGAGTAAGAATATAAATAATTAAGTGAAAATGCATGCCATATAAGCTTGCTAAGTAATATGATTCTTAAGTGGATTTCGTTAGAATTTTATTGGAGATGAAATGTAGATAAATGTTTTGAATTATGATATTGACATGTCGTACTATGTGAGGACAATGTCATAGTAGATAGTATTTATAAAAAAATTATAAGTGATGATTTTTAATTATTATCTTCTAGATAGTTTGGATGGATTACTCTTTGGAGGAATTTAAAAGTTAAGAATAGATATTTGAGGGGATTATCATAAATTTTATTATTCTTTTTAAGTAATTAAAGGATTTATTTCCTTCTCTCCTTTGAATAGGAATGATTTCCATGTACTCTGAGTATGTTTGATATTTGATTTGAAAATTGTGAAATTTTGACTTTGGAATTGATTTGCATTTATAACACAGATAGTATGAATGTGCTATAGAAAGTTTATTTAGCTTGAATTTTTAAGAAGTATATCTTTTTACTTTGCTATCAAATGATTGATTTTTGTTATAAAGATTTCCCTTCTTTGATATTTGGATATAAGAAAATTTGGTTTTCAAGTTTGGATTTACTAAAAAAAATGAAAAGATAAAAAACTTGTTGTGTATATGAAAATAAATTTACATGTATTTGATTCATCATATTATGAAAGTATGTTGATTTATGAATTTGATATACATAAATATGACATTTACATGAAATATGAGATGTCATGTATTTATTGTTTGTTTAATATGATGTGTATGCATGAAACATGAACATATATACATAATTACCCGGTGAAGAATATATTGGGAATGAGTTTCTAGAATCACCAAGTGAATATACTATATGATTTAAATTTGAGTACATCAAATTTTAAATAATTGAAGTACAATTCTAGTATAAGAATTCTAATGAGAACTATATGAATTTTGAACATGTAGTAATTATAATTATAAGGATAAATATTTTTTTTTTTTGTGAAATGGAAAGAATGTCTAGTATATTTGCACGAGCGTAACTTATAAGTTATAAATGATATATGACTTGAGATGATTTCTATTATGCTAACAATTTTATGAATTTATTTCTAAGAATGTTCTTATTTTTTATTCTTAGAATATTTTAAATTGATTTATATACTTTTGGTATTTTTATATATGAATTAAGAATTTTAAATTATTTTTTAAGTTTGTTGCTTAAGCAACCTTTATTGTTGTATTATCAAGTTATTTAGCACCACTGAGTGATATACTCAGCGTATTGATTTTATCATATATAGGTTAAGGACAATGGGCGCTGCTCAAAGATTGGAAGTGTAGCATCATAGATGGAGAGTATATTTTGGTAGTATAGATTTGTTAGTATGTATTGTAAGAAGTATGACATGTATAAATTAAATGGTATATGGAGTATGTAAAGTATTTAAGTTATAAAATAAGTAAGTTAATTGATTAATATAAAGATATATTTTATGGATGAATGCAGAATTGTAATCTAAGTTAGAATGTAGAATTGTAATCTAAGTTAGAATGTAAGTTAGGACCATAAATGCAATGATATTATAATATGATGAGTTAGCATTGTTGATTGATACGTGGAATTATAGAAGTGCTTGAGATATTGAGTTACTTATGGAGTTTGTTGGGGTTTGATGGTTAATAGTAGAAGTGTTTTGTTTTCACTTGATTTGGCAAGCTCAGATTTTAGGGAAAACATTTGCAGTTTTTCCATAGGGATTTTCCAAAAAATTTTAAAAAAAAAAACTACTTGCCAATCATTTAAACGCTTAGCCACTTTTAATATAAAATAAGATTTGTAAGTTGGTTAAGACGGTTCTCCAGCACTGAATGTGGCGCTCGCTGTCTGATCTTTCGGGATGGGGCAGTGGGTATTACAATCAGTGTACTGCAACTATCATCGAGGTAGATTATCATTCAGCTATTTTGATGGCTAAAAATTCAATCCAACATGGTCGAACAAAGCATATATAGGTGAAGTATCATGCTATTAGGCAAACAAAGAAAGAAGGTGAAATTTGTCTTATTCACTGCAATTCAAATGATCAACTGGCTGATATTTTAACAAAATTTATGGAGAGACTTGTTTTGAAGAATTAAAGGAAATGTTTGGTGTGGTAAATAAAATTCTTAAGGAGCGTTAAAGTTTTAAGAATTTACTTTACTTACATTTATGTTTTAGTAGTTTCAACGATAAATTTAAGGGTTTCTTGTTGGATTTAGAGCTTAAGTTTCTATGTGATTTAAAGCTCAAACCTAGCATTTAATCTCTTTGTAGTTTTAACTACTAGTTTATCTATAGATAGCCTACTTTATGCTAGTTCTAATAAAAAAACAAAGAGTTTTGTAATAAAGAAGTTCTATTTTAAACTTCTTCTCTTTGTCTACTTTTTTTTATTAGTAGTTCATCTTTTATTTTATTAAATTAGAAAATCAAGAAAAACTTATCAAAGTAAAAAAAATCTTCTCTTTGTCTACTATTCTTGGATTTTCTATCAATTCTGTTTTTTTCTATTTTTTCTAATAATCGGTATCAAAGTTTCCAAAGCTAACAGCTCTGTAAGGTTTTAAGGATTTTGAGACAATTTGGTGACACTCAAAATGCAGAGTTTTGATTTTCTACTTGATTATAAGATTTTATTTGTTGAACTGTTGGTTAGAGTGATATTAAAATGTGATGATGCTCTTCCATATCGATGAAAATCAGTTGAATCTAGAAGCCATTAGCTTATTTAACATTACACTCGAATGCATGTATAAGTGGACATATCCCAATTATACTAAATAGTCGTGAATCACTTCGCGCGTTGGTATATATATATATATTTTTTAAACTGTTCTTTTGAAGTAATATTTTTTTTGCAATTTTTATATTAAAATTCAAAAATAACAGTGATTCAAATTAATTGTTTAATATGTATTTTAATGTGAAAATAATTTTCTTTTATTTTTAATGAGTTTTATATCTTTAAAACCAATTATTTAGTAAAATTAAACATAAACACGCACATTTTCATTAAATTAGATATAAATATTTTTATTAAATAGTATTGGTTATTTTACTAACTATCTCTTTAAAAATATTTATAAAATACATCTTCTTAATTAATTATTTTACTTCAAAATTTCTAAAAGAAAATAAAAAAAAATGAAAAACAGAAAAACAGTAGCACAGTTAGTACAAAAGAGACAAAAAAAATAAAAAACAATGTTTTTAGTATAAAAACTATAAATTGTGGTTGGTTATTGTTTTAGGATAGATAATTATATAAAGTTCAATAATTTAAATAATTTATTATAGATAATTTATAAAAGAAAAATAAAAAATTTCTAGAATTTCTAAAAAAATAAAAATATATCTAAGTAAAGTTTCATTATTATATTAATTAATTCCTTTAAAATTGTTGATTTTTTAGGTATAAAAAATAAATATTCAAGGTTTAGTAATTCTTTTGTTGATTTAATATTTCATATCCAATTTGACATCCCATAATAATCTAAGAATAATTTCATATGTCAAATTATAGAAAATACTAATTTGCATGATTTCATACCATGTGTTTTGATTTAAAAATTCAGCTAAGGTTATTTATATTTAAGTAATTCAAACAATGCGTTTTAAGATAAATAGCTATATATATATATAATTCAATAATTTAAATAATTTGATATGGATAATTTATAGTAAAATATTAATTAAAACATTTAAGTTCTTCAGTTAAAATAGAGAAAAATATAATAAAATTTTAAACATTCCTAAAAAAATAGAAACTTGGACATAGAGATAGTGCTAAATTTTCTATTTGTCTTAGCTTATATATTCGAAGAATTCATATTGGAATTTGACTAAATTTACTCTAGTTGTCAACCTACTACAAATAGCCTTCTCCTAATTTATCCGGTATGTCATATCAGAGAAGCACTCGAGATAGGAGTTGATAGATCGTATTTTTATAATATTTTTAACTTAATTTTTATTAAAAATTTTAATATTTTTTTAATTATTTTGATTATTTTTTATTTAGATTTATTTATATTTTTAATTAAATTTCATTGATTCTTAAAAAACTTAATGTGAAAGATTTTTAGCAGGAAAATAACTAAAATTTGCATCAAAGAAGGAGTTGATATTTGGTGTCAAAAGCTCAAAATGGTCAAGTCATTAAAGTACATGGCCTAACCGTGTCAGAAACCACAGCTATGTTACCAACGAAAGGTGAACATTCAAGTGGACCAAATTTAACTATTTAGCCTATATAGATTCGAAGCTTGGGCGTGACCTGTGCATGGGACTATATAAAAATAATAAGAGAGTCATTTTATTTATGTTTCAGCCCTATTTTGTCAAAGAAAACTCCTAATTGAGAAGAAATATAACACAAAATCAGTTTTCTACTCAAATAATATATCCTCCTAATTAGGCCAACTAGTTTCCTACTCGGATTCAAAAACATCCTACCAAGTCTATATAAAGTGAGATTACTACATCAATGAGAGATCATCGAATTTTAGATCTTAGATATTTGTTCTATTTTTTTTTTTTAGTTTTACTTTCTTTTGAGGCTTCGAGCATTCATGTTGTGTAAAGAATCAAGAAAGTCATCTACGCTATTCGTGATTAGTTTTTACTTCTAAACTCTTAATTTTATTTTTATTTTTCATTATTCATATTGATTTATGAAACTATTTTCAAGTTTAATTGAGTTTTATTTAATTACTATGTCAAATTAAACTCTCATACTGGAATTTAATGTAGCTTAATTTCTATTGCAATTTATGATATTAGATTTGTTTTTCCTTGTTCAAGATATAATTTATTATTGAATTATCGGAAGAAGGGTTTTTGATAAGAAAAAATTAATAAATTACATAGGAATAATAACTTGATGTGAAAATTATATGGTTTAACTCATAGGGGTTTTTCATAAGTTAATGACCTTAGGTTATGAATTCTTGAACATACCATTAAACTTAATGATTTAATTCATATTTAATGTCACTATTAAGAGATAGATAATTAGATGGGATCAAAATAGCTAACAAACATTGGGAGAGCTTGTTAGTGACTTTAGAGTTGTTTTCCCTACTTGAACAATTAACATTGATTAACAAACTAATAAAATAAATTGGAGAGAATTAAGTAAAGTCAAAATCCCTAGTAGCTTTTAAATCTTAATTTTTTTTCATCAAATATTCTTGCTTGAATTCTTTTCTATTGTTTTATTTTATTTTATTTTTACAATAAGTCTCTTTCTTATAGTTTAAATAATAGTAGGTTAACACAATTTTAGTACTTGGTATCTAGTTCTCGTGGAAACAATATTTTACTCATTCTTTATTACTCGTTGCAATTTCATATACTTGTAAAAAACCCTTTCATACACTTGTAAAAAAGCCTATTAGAAGTCATCTTTTAGGTCGTGTTATATATGCAGTAAGCCTAGTTAGGTAGAAACTGCTAAATAATCAAACTCATCACTTATATGATCATTTCTTATAAGTGAGATCCATCGAGTCAAATTAGTCATTTAGAAGATTCTTTCTTATCATGAATCCTAGAACATGTGAAGACAAAGCATTTATCTCAGTCATGTTATGCTATGTTTGGGAAGAGGGAGGAGGTAAAATAAGAAAGGAAGTAAAATAAGAGTGAGATTTATTTTGGGAGAAAATTCTACAGTGTAAAATAAAATTATTTTACATCCCCTCTTGATATTTTTCACCAGACCAAACAAGATAATTTGAAAATTCTAATGTATTTTCACCTCTTATTTTGCATCCTCCCATATTTTGCATTTATCTAAACAAAGGCTAAAAAATAGAGAGAAAATAAGAAATAAAGGTGGAAAGTTACTATTGATATATATAATAATAAAAACAAAATTATTTTACATCTTTATTTTTCATCAATTCAAACAATAAGTGCAAAATAAGGAAGTAAAATGAATAGTATCATTTTACACTCTTATTTTACTTCCTCTCTCCAAACATAGCGTAAAGAAAAATTATATAATATAAAATAAAATTATTTACATCCCTCTTGATATTTTTCATCATACCAAATAAGATAATTTGAAAATTTCAATGTGTTTTCACCTCTTATTTTGTATCCTTCCATGTTTTGCATCTATCCAAACAAAGTTTAAGATTTAATATCTGGATTTAATTATTTCGATAGAAAAAAGTCTCCACCAACAATAATTACCGGCTAATCAATCAACAGTATCACGACATCAATCAATCAACATGCTCTCACCAACAACCAACAATATGCAGCTGAAATGGATGAAAATTTGAAACAAAATTTGCCTAAGTTTAAATAAAAAATAACTCCCCTCTAAATCACACACTTTTCAATTATCACTAATTTTAATACATTATATTTCTAATATTGTCATTCATTGTTATTATGTTCATGAATCAATAAATTAACATTCATATAAAACGCTGATTTTGATTTCTCAATTAACACCCAAACCGCGATTCATTTTAAAAGAAATTGAAAACCTAATCTTCGAACTCAATAATTCGAGGCTAGTGCATTCTACCTTAAAGGCAAACTAAAAATGAAGTCCATCATGAGATTTTTTCCTTAATTCTTTCGCCAAAAACAAAAATAAATTAAGGTAATAGCTCTAATACATCACAAACTTGTCAAAGCATTGTAACGAGCAGACCCAACATCACTTAATTGCTAAACCGAGCCATATTTTGATAATCAATCTAACCAATACAAAATAGAACCGTAAGGAGTTTCTCCCAATTTTTGTGATGAACCGGCAAAAAAAACCTTTTTAATTAAAATGTCTTTTTTGCTCCCTTACATCTTTCTACTGGTTAGAAGAAACAAACTATTTCCAAAACATCAGATGAAGGCCAAGATAATTATATATATAGTGGTCTTTAACCAGTTTATTATTAGTCTTTATTATTGAATTATTATCAGGGACGAAGCTACCTTGTGGAGGAGAAAGGCAATTGTGCCCCCTTTATAAGAGAAACTTTTAAAACATCTTTAACTATTTTGCCCCCTCATTTATAAATTCTAGGCTGGTGACTGCTAGTTGTAGTCATGATTCTAAGCACCAACTTCTTAAGTAAAATCAAAAGAAAGAAATATAGTAGTAGGTGGGATTTGAGTGTTCCGGAATTAACAAATTGGATTTGAATTAAAAGTAAATTTTGACTTATATTGTTTTTCTAAGGCAATAAAAGGTAAAGAGTGCTGTGTGGAATTGTGCCAAAACGACATTGACTTTTCTTGTTCAGAAGAAACATTTACCTCTAATTATTATTTTATCCAAATTAACTTGGAACTTGCTAACCATATATTGGAACAAATTGCAAATTAGTCGGTTAATATTTAATTTCCTTTTTTAATTATTATATTTGACAACAATCTTTTTTAACGGATTGATTCATTTGCGATTTTTTAGAATAGTTCATATTTATTTATTTATTGAAATTAATGTCCTTTATATTATAATTTTTGTTATTTCATTTATTTTCAGAAAGCCTCTTTTTTAAGAATAAGGACGAAAGTGTGATTCAATTTTCTAATTTTTCTTATATATTAAGAAAAATCAAAACTCTTTTTAAAGTAACCCAAATAAAGTTATTTAATTTTCTTATTTTCTAAAAATACTTCTTATTTTTTAAATTTATCTGTTATAAGTTTAATTTTATATAAAAACGAATTATTAGTCATTAAATTTAAAATTATGATGAAAATAAATCTAATATATCAATAATAATCGTACTTATTCCAATAATTTTAATTCTGAAAGTGTAATTTAGAGATGAATTGGAGTTTAGTTACGTTGGGCGACAACTTGAGCTAGTTTTTAATATTTTGACCAAATCAACTTTATCTCTATTAGTTGCAGGATTGAGTAATATACCTTTTATCTTTTATAATAGTTTTTAGAAGTTGATTAGCTTTCTATGAAAATGACTTATTAAATATTTTAACATTTAGCTTTTAATTAAATATTTTTTTTTTCTCTAAATTTAGTTAATTAAACAACTAATGTCCTTTTTTATTATTTGAAGTTAAACAACTAATTAAATATCTATTTTTATTAAATACTTATAATTTAAATACAGTTATGTAAATGGTCATGAACTATAAATTAATAGCTAAGAGCTGCTAAAACAATTAATATAATAGATTATATAATTTATAATGGAAATAAATTAAAATACAAGCGGCAAACACTTATAGAAACGAAACATTGGTGGGTCCCAAGATATCCTCCTTGGCAAACGCTCTTGCAAAGTTGCAATTGTGAGGAGAAAAAGGAAGGCACTATGGTATATAAGGTGGTGATGTGGAAGAGGCTTTACCTTTCTAGTTATGTTAGATACATGAAAGCTTTTCAAGGGAGAAATTGAATAAATCTAATAGAAGAAGATACTGGGATATCTATCTATCTATCTATCTTGTCAATAACAAAAGATGGGAAACGCTCTTAGAATAATTGAGAGGAAAGTGAAGGCTATTATTATAAATTAAAAAAGCCAATTAGTGGCATATCTCCATATCTCTTTTTTCTTTACCCACCTTCTTCAATTACATCCTCAATAATTATGTTGAAATAAAATATGACGGATTAGAGATCTTTGTATTGATTAATGCAAAATATAGTTTTAAAGTTGTATTGATTATGCTGCAGTTCGATTTTTATGAAAAACAACTTAATACCAAAAATATCACCACGTCAATTCTGGAAAAAGTTGATACATATGCTAACGCAACAATCGCAGAAGAGGTAGCCACCGCCCTCTGGCTCGAAATCTTTCTTTTAATTTTTGCCCTAATTATTTATAAGCTTTTTCCTTGAAAATATATTTTTTTATATTGCCTCTCGTAAATTTTTGAAAAACTTTTCCTTAAATTTGATCCGCTACTAGTGCGCAGCTTTCCTCTTACCTATTTTTCTTCTGTAAAAAAATTATTTTCATACCTTGAATCCAGATCTACAAATTACAAATGGAATGACTTTACCGTTACACCAAAACTTCCTTAAATCTAATTTAATTCATATAACTTCCTTACCGTTATATATAACTATATTATTGTCACGACTCAAAACCGTGGGCCGGACTGGCACTAGGACCTAGGTAAGTTTAAGGCACCCGAGGCCCGTAGTAAGCCTAAACTATCACAACTCATCCCTATTATCATTTGACTATCGGAATAGTAAGCCCATATTATGATATTTTTTTTTTTATAAGACAATCAGAGTTATTAATTATAACCCAGTATTAGTAATGCATACTATTCGCAGCTCGGGCCCACATCCATATAATAAAGATATTTTCTCATACAAATATTTATTTGTCATAATATGTTCAAACTATTCCTATTATACAGTCTCCCAAATAGTCATTTACACTCCACAATTTATTTATAATCACATGATAATTCTATTACAACCCAATAT
>CANUEX010068457.1:0-34555 GCA_948099535.1 Jatropha multifida
CATCAGCCCATAAATCTAAAGGTAACACTGACCCAGCTGTAGCTCAAATATTAATATCAGGATTTACTAGTCAATTAAAAGGATGGTGGGATAATTATCTTTCACTTGAAGAAAGACAAAAGATATTAAATGCTACCAAAATTATAGTTAAACAAGAAGGTCAACAACAAATAGATACAACTGTTCAAGATACAGTGAATACTTTGATATTTGCAATTACTAAAACATTAATAGGTGAACCAGGAGAGTATCAAGCTAGAGCATCTGAATTATTAACTAATTTAACTTGTCCAAAATTACAGGGTTTTAGGTGGTATAAAGATGTGTTTCTTATAAAAGTATTTACTAGGCAAGATTGTAGTCATGGCTTTTAGAAAGAAAGATTTATTGGCGGATTACCTAAGTTATTTGCTGAAAAGGTACGTTCTCGAATACGAGGGATTTATGGTGAATTCATACCTTATGATACCCTCACATATGGTCAAATTATTAATCATGTTAATAATGAAGGTTTAGCTTTATGTACAGATCTTAAATTAAAAGTAAAGATGAAGAGTGAGTTCCATCAAAGTAGAAAAGAATTAGGCAGTTTCTATAGTCACGAATACGAAAGATTAAGTCCCCTTTCAGCTAGATATAAGAAGAAACATAAGAAAAACCCTTATAGACGACCTATAGAGCTAACACTTTTAAAGCTAAAACTTTCCAAAATAAAGCCTCTAAAGAGAGCAAACCCCCTCTAAACATTAAGAAGAATAGAGTTAAAAGAAAAGGTAAAGGACAAATAGTGTGTTACAAGTGCGAAAAAGTAGGACACTATAAGTCACAGTGCAAAATGAAAGAAAAGATAAACAACTTAGATATATCAAAAAAGTTAAAACAGCAAATGATGAGTTTGCTTCTCACCGATACCGATGCACATTTAGAGATAAGTGATGACTTTGAAGATATATACAAAATAGAATCTAGTGATTCAGAGAATAGTTCAAGTGATATAGATAACTATGAATGCGATGGTCCTTGTATTTGTAAATTAAATAGTATAAACGTAATAATTAAAGAAACTAATTTCCTTTTAGAATGTATAGATAAAATTGAAGATAACAAAGTCAAAAAACAATACCTGTTAAAACTAAAAGATGTAATAATATATAAAGACGAAAAACCATATGAACCCTATGAATTAAAGGAAATATTTAATAGGTTCAATAGTAATAAAGAAAAACTTTCCCCTTCTTTAGCTGACCTACAAGGAGAAATTAGAATTGTTAAGGAGGAAATAGAAGAATTAAAACAAGAACATAACAAAATTAAACAAGAAGTTATTCAGTTACAAGTTAATAAAATTATATATGTACAAGCCGAATCCTCAGAAACTAAAAGGATTAATAATTTAGCTGAAACATTATCCTACGATGAATTTATTAATGTAATCTCTAGAGTAAGCTTTCAGAAATGGATAGTATTAGTTACAATAGTAAATAATAATGATTTTCATTTAACTATAACTGCATTAGTTGATTCTGGTGCAGACCAAAATTACTTGCAGGAAGGTTTAATTCCAACAATATATTATGAAAAAACTAAAGAAAGATTGTATACAGCTGATGGTAGTAGTTAAGAGTAGAATATAAGTTAACAAGTCAAAAATCTGTAATGACGGTTTTTCCTTTAAGATACCCTTTATTTTAGTTAAGAATCTCACTACGGGAGTTATACTAGGAACACCTTTTTTAGCTACTATTTATCCTTTTAAGGTAGATAATGAAGGATTAAAAACAAGTATCTTAAACAGTCAAATATATTTTAAATTTATGCAACCAATTAGACAAAAGGACCTAAGTACTATGCAAGATGTTTCTGTATATAAAGAAATAAATCTTATTGAACAAAAATAGAAACATATTAGCTATCTTAAACATGAAATTAACAATATTAGGATTGAAAATCAATTACAGCAAGCTGACATACAACAGAAAATTAAAGATTTTCAAGAATTGTTTGATAAAGAAGTATGTTCAAATATTCCTAATGCCTTTTAGTCTAGAAAACAACATGTAGTTCATTTACCTTATTTAAAAGATTTTGATGAGAAAAATATTCCAATTAGATCTAGAGCTATACAAATGAATAAACAATTACAAGAATATCGTTACAAAGAAATAAACGATCAATTAGATAAAGGATTAATTAGAAAATCTAAGTCCCCTTGGAGCTGTTCAGCTTTCTATGTCCAAAATGCGGCCAAAATAGAAAGAGGAGCACCCATGTTAGTTATTAATTATAAACCTTTAAATAAAGTATTGCAATGGATTAGGTATCCTATACCAAACAAAAGAGATTTGTTAAAGAGGTTACATAGTGCAAATATATTTTCCAAATTTGATATGAAATCAAGATTTTGGCAAATACAAATACATGAATGTGATAGATACAAAGTTGGTTTTAATGTTCCCTTTGATGATTATGAATGGAATGTTATGCCATTTGGTTTGAAGAATGCTCTTTTCGAATTTCAAAATATCATGAATGACATTTTTAACAATTATCATGAATTTTTAATAGTTTACATTGATGATTTGCTTATCTATTCAAATAATATTGATCAACATTTTTCTCATTTATAAAATTCAAGGCATTCTAATCAATTTTTATCGTACGTAAATAAATAAAAAATATAAATTGAGTGGTTGTTACATTTTTAAAAATATTTATATAGTACAATAAATGTAATATTTTCTTTTTGTAAAATATTAAATACTTTATTTATTTATTAATTTATCATGATGGAATTTTACTATTTGTAATTCATATATTAAAATAATTATTTTAAAAGATACTAAAAATTAGTCTTATACAAAATCAATCCTATATAATATTAAAAATTCTTATATTAAAACAATTATTTTACTATTATTGTGCTATGTACTTTTTATTTGTATTGTGAATTTTTTTTTTAAACAGTCGTGGAGTTAGGACCTCAGCACTGGGGAAGCAAGAAGCACTCATTTATTCTAGGAGTATTCCTTTTGTCATTACCATCGATACAAAATTTTAATTGAATCAAATGAATTGAACTGTTAGCTGAATTTAATCACTAATGGTCAAATTAATTTTAATATTAACAAAATTAAAATAAATATTAAAAAATTAATTTATATATTTAATTACAAAATCCATAATTATCGATTCAAGGGAATCACTCAAAAACAATTAAGAGGATCATATAATAATTGTATGAGCATATAACTATAAGGATTTTAACTAATTATAATTATTAATTTCAAGAATTTAAGTTTTAATAATTTAATATAATTTTAATATAAATTTCAAAATTTTATATTGAAGTGTTAACTGTGGTACAAAGTTCCTTGTTGGTACGAAGTCAAAGAAATGACCTAAGGAATCAAACCTGATTCAATAATGTAAATTTTGATGATTTCGGTACAATGACCGAAATTTAACCAAGAACATCATTACTACTTTTAATATTTATAACATTGATACAAAGTTTCTTTGATCTTTATCAATAAAATATTTACTTTCATAATTTTATATCAACTTTAACCCAAAGTTTGAAATTTTCATCCATTGACAGCGTTTTTCGCAAATGTACGAAATCGCAATACGTAATAAAGAGTGAGTAGAGTATTGTTCTATGAAAATTGTATACCAAACACTAAAATTATCTTAATCTACTATTATTTAAATGATAATAAAGAAAATAATTGTAGAAATAAAATAAAATAAAATAGAATGAAACAATAGAAAAGAATTTAAACAACAAAATTTAATGAAAAGAAATCAAGATTTAAAAGCTACTAGGGATGTTAATTTCACTTAACTCTACCCAATTTCCTCTATTAGTTTGCTAATCAATTTTAATTGTTAAAATAGGGAAAACAACCCTAAAGACACTAGCAAGCTCTCCCGATGTATTGTTAGCTATTTTAATCCCATCTAATTACCTATCTCTCAATAGTGCAACCAAGCATGAATTAAATCATTAAGTTTTATGGTTTGTTTAAGAATTCATAACCTAAGGTCATTAAATTATGAAAACCCCCATGAGTCAAACCATATAGCTTCCGCATCAAGTTATTATTCCCATGTAATTTACTACCTTTTTCTTATTAAAAATCCTTCTTTTGATAGTGATTAATAAAATAAATCAATCCAGGAGAGAAACTCTACCTGGAAGCATTAAGTTCAATAATAAATTATAACTTGAACAAAGAAAAACAAATCTAATAAATTGGAGTAGAAGTTGACCTACATCAAATCCCTAGTATGAGAGTTTAGTTCAACATAGTAATTAAATAAAACTCACTTAAACTTGAAAATAATTCCATAATCCATATGAATTAATGAAAATAAAAACAAGATAAAGAGTTTAGAGATAAAAACTAGTCAAACAACAGCATAGACGGCTCCCTTGATTCTTTACACAACTTGAATGCTTGAAGTCTTAAAGAGAGAAGAAACTAAGAAAAGAGTAGAATAGAGATCTAATATCTAAGATTCGATGCTCCGAATACCCTGATGATCCTCCTTTATATAGACTTCATAGGGCGTCTTCTAATATGAATAGGAAAATAGTTAGCCTAATTAGGAAGAAATAAGATCTGTGTAGGAAATTGACTTTGAGTTGGATTTCTTCCTAATTATGAGTCTTCTTCCAACGGGTTGGGCTTAAGTAATGCTATGGCAGGCTCTTTTATTAATCTCGTGCAGACCCATGTATGGGCTCCGTTAAGGCTTCAAATCTTCATGGGCTAAATAGTGGAATTTGGCCCACTTAAATTTTTCAGCCTAACCCTCCTTGATGTGAATCTGGCTATTATTTTGTTAAAAACCCTTCAAATCAAGCTTATCAAGAATCAAGGAAACTTAATTGAAAACATAAACAAATCTAAATAAAAGCTAATCAAACTAATAAAAAATACCAAAATTCTTAATAAATCTTAAGCTAAAAGTACTATGAAAATATAACCTATCAAAATTCCCCAAACTTAAACCATTTTTTGTCCTCAAACAGTAAAATTAAAACAAAACAAAACAAAACTTAGACAAGACTAGCTTAATATGGTTAGAGATAATCATTCACAAATTTAAACATATAAAAAATATATTAACATGAAAACAAATTAAACATTTTCTACGCTAGCTATATTTTTGCAAAAATTCAAACTTTTAACAAAATACGTTCGCTAGTATAAATATAAATTATCAAGATTTTAACACCAATAATTGATTAAATTATTGTAGATAACATATGAATTTTCACAAAAACTTATTAACCTTTGAAATATAGATGATGAATTTAAATGCAATATTTCCACAGGCAAATTTAGTTATCCATTCTCTACAATTTTAAGTGCTACACTATTATCAAGATCAAAGGTCTTTTACTAGGGTTGTAATGAGGTTTATAAGGTTGAATTAGTTAAGTCAAAAGAAAAAGATATAGGAAATCAAAGAGTGTAAAAAATGTATAATATCAAGATTTTGATTTTATTAAAACATGTACCTTTTATTCGCAATGAGAGATTATCTTGAAGTTTTTCACTAGCTCATTACTAGAAATGCTTTTGGTAAGGTCTCTTTATAATACTTGAGTAATTTCTTCCTTGCTTAAGATTGATTATTTTTTGGGGTGCTTCTCTTTGAATTTTTTTTATAATTTCTCCACTTGCTAGTGTTTGAATGACAAATTCCTCCCTTTCTATTCTATAAAATCACATCTTTCAACTATACATGGTTGCACTTCGGGTACTAGTTAAACAAACAAGTTTCTAATGGCTAGGTTTTAATAACGATAACAAGAAAAATATTGGTTTATCGGCTTCAAATTGGTTGCAAGGGCTATAATTAATTTATGGTGGTCTAGGCTAAAATATGTAGTTCAACAAAGACTACCTAAATCATCTCTTTCTAATGTGAGCACTTTAAAAATTTTGTCTCAAAAGAATTTTCAATTTTGTTCTAGGAATGTCAAGGTTAAATAAATTTAGATCAAAATATATATATCTATCATAATAATTTCAAAAATAGGTGTTTATGATCTTAAAAATAAAATATTCATACCAAGGGATAGCATTAAGTTAAATAGTTCAAACTTAAGCTAAAACAAGTTATAGAAGAAAACAACCAAATTTATACGAGTTATAAAATTATAAAAAATCTAAATTTGCTTATAATTATCCCAACCATATTGAACTGTTCATGCAAAAAGAAAAACAAGCAAAAATATGTCCCTTTCCCAACTTAATAAACTAAAGAATTAAAAAGAAGAATGAAGAACTGCTTACCACCATTGTATTGAGGAATACAATAAAAAATATGAAGGAAGCAAACATATGAGAAGCTAAAAGGCTAAAAAAGAAAGAAAATATGATAAATAATAAAGTAAAATAAATCTGAAAAGCAACTGAGTTGAAAAATATAAAGAACAATATTAAAAAGACAATTCCAAACGTAAACGATACAAAATAAGAAAAAGGAACTAAAGAAAACAAAACTAAACACAGAAAGTCACTCTATAGGAGGTGGTGGAGGATGGTGCTACAGCATCTGAATCACTGTCTGGAGCTGACTATTGATTCCTTGGTATTGCGTTTACATGGTGTCCAGTCATGATTCAAGTCCCCCGTGCATAATTTTGATGGATTGGAACCTGTCAGAAATCATAGTCTCCATCCCATGAAAGCGAGCGTCAACCATGTCCATTCTAGACTTAAACGGGCAAGAATTTCTTTATTGGATAGGTCAGATTGCTGTTGAAAGAAGGGTCCTGTTCCAAAAGTTCCAACACTAGGAAAATTTCAAAACCAGGAGGTCGATCTGCTTCTATGTTAGTGGGAACTCCCCCTTCATCTCCACTATCAGTGGCAGGCCTATCTTCCTGCGATCCCACAACACGAAACGTGTCTCCTATTCTTTCAACAAGCTTCATGTGTAACATAACATCTAAGTGAAGCCTCGTGCCTTTCCTACCTCCTATAATATCATAAATTTGTCGAGCGACATTCCATGCATGTAGGTAAAAGGCAATACCACTCACAAAACATCCCATCATAATGGCCCCTTTATCTGCCCGTGCAATTCAAGCCCATTGTTGGCATAACCAAAAACCCACTTCAACAAAAATCCCTGATCTATAGCCCAAATAAAATAAAACTCATTCAATCCTAAAACTCCATCACTCTCACTTCGTCCAAAGATGGTGTTGACCAAGAATTTGTGAATGCACCGATATGCTGGGTTGTATAAGTGAGAAGCTTTTGAGATCCTAAGGTTGTAATTATTTTTCCCTGTCAGGTCTGTCCATGCACCATGATTGGGAAAGTCTTTGGGTATTTGTCTAATTGCGTTTTCAGTTGGGAACCCAAAGATGTGAGTAACCTCATTCACTAAGAGTTCATAGTTTCTGCCAAAAAGCCTAAACCTAATGTTGATGGGGTATTCTTCATGCAAGGGAAAAATTGTGGCAGAAAAAGAACTCAAAAACTCCAAGGTCAGTGGTGCATAAACAAAATCTTTCATGAAAATAAATTTCTCCCACCCAATCCTTTTAAGGGGCTCTACAACAGCATTCCTAAGATTGACTTGTTCTAAGGCTTGCTCATCTATAAAATGATTGGGGAGGATGGAACAAAGAGAGAGTTTATTGAACCTTTCTCGTTGCTCACTTGATTCGATCTCGAATGGTGGAGGATGTGGTCTTGTGGGTGGAGGTGGAGGTGATGTAGCGGATGGTGTGGGTCGAACTCTTACAACCAAAGATGCAACAGAACGCCTTCATTTATCGTGGAGGCATGGTGGATGATGAAGAAAAGGGTTGAGTGATATGGGTGTTGAGGAAGAAGACGAATGGAGGTTGGCGAGTATTGAGGGAGGTGGGGGTGCCGTTTATGATTAAGGGGTATGAGAGAGTTGAAGGTGTTTATAAAGGATGAGGGTTAGGGTTTGCATAGGAATCGAAAAGTCAGGCCTTTAATTCTTTGAGTTAGACGTGACACGGGCGTCCTGGGTATCTAGCGCGAGCATGCTAGACATTGACTTGCAATTTGTAAAGAGAGTCGTATACCTGGCACGGGTGTGCTGTAGTGACCACAGTCTGTGTTCGATTTTCCAAATTTGGCACGAGTGTGCTAGGCACTGACTTGCAAGGCATTATTCTTGTTTAGGTTGGCACAAGCATGTTGATTGGCACGGTTTGGGCGTGTTAGACACTGACTCTCAAAGGGAAATTTCACCTTCTTTGGCACGTGCATGCTAAATGGCATGGCTGGGGCGTGCCAGACACTGAGTTGAGTTATAAAATCTCGCTTAGAATGGCACGGGTGTGCTGATTGGGGCTAAGGCGTGCCAAGCACTGACTTGCAAGAAAAATCCTTAAAAAATAAAAACAAAACTTTAAGTCTGGTGAATAAAAAATAGGTTGAATAAAAATAAAATAAAAATTTATTTAAATTTAAACAAAGCAAATGGAGAAAAGAAAAGATGCATATGGGTTGTCTCCCACAAGTGCTTTTATTTAATGTCGTTAAGCTCGACTCATGTGACCCCGTTTTTCAAGTGAGACTCATGGTAGTCTTGACCGGATCAAATGCTTCATTTTGGAACACTTTCAGTCTTTAAGAATTAACCTTGAAGCTTTGATTTCTATCAATGATCTCAATTGCTCTATGTGGAAAAATTTCTTTTATAGTGAAGGGTCCGGACCACCGAGAGCATAACTTCCTTTGAAACAGACGAAGTCTAGAGTTATAAAGTAATACCTACTGTCCGACTCTTAGATCCCGCAAAATAATGTGTTTATCATGTCATTTTTTTATGCGATCCTTGCAAATTTTGGTATTCTCATAAGCACGCATCCTCATTTCATCCATCATGTTTAATTAAAGCAATCTCCTTTGTCCCACCTCTTTGGCATTGAAATTCAAGAATTGTATCGCCCAATAAGCTTTGTGTTCCAAGTCAACGGGTAGATGACAAGCCTCACCATAGACCATTTAATATAGAGACATCCCGATTGGTGTTTTGAATGTAGTTCTATAGGCCCAAAGTGCATCATCGAGCTTCTTAGACCAATCCTTCCTCGATTGACCAACTGTAGTCTCTAAAATCTTTTTGATCTCTCTATTAGTTACGTCAACTTGTCCACTTATTTGTGGATGGTAAGGAGTACCTACACGATGAGTAACACAATATTTTGCAAGGAGAGAATCTAGATACTTATTACAAAAATGCTTACCTCTATCCGTGATAATTGCTCGAGGGGTACCATAGCATGTAAGGATGTATTTCTTGATGAAGTTCATCACGCTCTTAGCATCGTTGTTAGGTAGAGCAATGGCTTTTGGCCATTTAGAAACTCCACTGGCACCAAGATGTATTGGTTGGAATAAGAAGACGGGAAGGGTCCCATGAAGTCCAGGCCCCAAACATCAAAGATCTCCACTTCAAGAATGTTGTTCAATGGCATCTCATGTCTTTTGGAGATATTTCCTAATCTTTGACAACGATCACAAAGATGAACAAAGTTAAAAGCATCTTTAAATAAGTTAGGCCAATACAAACCACTTTCTAATACTCGCATTGCCGTTTTGTTCCCTCCAAAATGTCCTCCACATTCTAAAGAATGACAATGTCTAAGTACACTCTCCATCTCTTCCTCTAGTACACACCTTCTAAAGGGTTGGTCATTATAATACTTAAACAAGAAAGGCTCTCCTCCTAATAATAAAATTTGACATCATGAATTTTTTTCTTTTGTTGATAAGAAAGATTAGAAGGAGTAATCTTGTAAGCAAGGTAATTCACTATGTCTGCATACCATGGAGCATCCCTATTTTCTAAGAGAAGGAGGTGCTCATGGGGGAAGTCTTCATTAATTTGAACTTTTTCTCGTTCTTCTTCCCCCAACTCAAGCCTGGAAAGGTGATCAACTATAAGATTCTCAGTTCCCTTCTTGTCACGAATTTCCAAATCAAATTCCTACAAAAGAAGAACCCAACGAATTAATCTAGGCTTTGCATCTTTCTTTTCTAATAAGTACTTAATGGCTAAATGATTAATATAAACTATTGTTTTAACTCCTATAAAAAATGCTCTAAATTTATCAAATGCAAAAACAATAGCCAGGAGCTCCTTTTCAGTGGTGGCATAATTGAGTTGCGCATCATTCAGGGTACGACTGGCATAGTAAATGACATGCAACTTCTTTTCCTTTCTTTGTCCAAGAACAGCTCCTATGGCATGATCACTAGCATCACACATAAGCTCAAACGGTAGACTCTAATCTGGTGTGGCAATTATGGGAGCTGAGATCAATTCCTTCTTTAACCTGTTAAAAGCATTTAAACATTCTTCGTTAAAAACAAAAGGAACATCTTTAAATAACAAATTACAAAGAGGTTTAGTAATTTTTGAGAAGTTCTTGATAAATCTCTTATAGAAACCAACATGACCAAGAAAGCTCCTTTGACTGAATTTGAAGGTGGTAGCTTTTCAATTACTTCAATATTTGCCTTATCTACCGTGATTCCTTTTTTAGAAATTCTATGCCCTAAAACAATACCTTCACTAACCATAAAATGACATTTTTCCCAATTTAAAACAAGGTTAGTGTCCTCACATCTCTGCATTACAAGAGAAAGGTTATGAAGACAAGAATCAAAAGAAGAACCAAACACACAAAAATAATCCATAAAAACTTCAATGAATTTTTCAACCATGTCAGAAAATTTGGACATCATACACATTTGAAAAGTCGCAAGTGCATTGCACAACCCAAAAGGCATTCTCCTATATGCAAAAGTGCCATAAGGGCAAGTGAAAGTGGTTTTTTCTTGATCGTCGGGAGCTATGGGAATTTGAAAATACCCCGAATAATCATCTAGAAAACAACAGTAAGGATAACCTGCAAGTCTTTCAAGCATTTGATCAATGAAAGGTAAAGGGAAGTGGTCTTTGTGTAACAGTCCGTTTTTCAATGTCTTTTGCAGTGTCAGTAATAGTAATTTATCAGTCTATGAATAGTACCATGGGTCCGGGACTAGGTATTATTTTGGTCTAGAAAAATTACTATGCATGTCTAATGTTTCATTTAATATTTTTGGAGCATGTTTGCATGATTTAGGTGGGTAGAAAATATTCTATGAATATTTTTGGAGAATTAAGGCATTTAATGAATAGTGTTTTCTAGTGTAGTATGTTAAGGAATAATTGAGGAGTTATTTTTATGGAATTAATTTAATTAATTGGTGGAGTTAAATAATAATTAGAGAAGAATTATTTGATGAATATTTAGAGCCATTGGATGAGAATACCTTGACTTGATCATAGCCACCCATTTGACATAATCTTAAATAGTCAAGTTTGACTTTCTACTTAAAAATGACAACTCATCAAACACTATTCACCCTTCTTCTCCACTCCTCCAACGCCACTTTCTTCTCTTCTCTTCTCTGATTTTTTTTCATTTTCTTTCCATTTCTCTACCTCTAAACCCCACCAAATCACTTAATTAAGCCTTGAATTAGTAAGTAGACACTGAGACCTAAGCTAAGGAGTAGGAAATTGGAGTTCTTAAACAAAGTAATTTGGAGTTACTACCTAAGTAAGTAAGTTGTGATTTTTAAGTTTTGTGAATTAATAAGTAGAATTCATGGTTAGGACATGTAATTGATGCATCAAATCGAGCTCCATCTCTTTCATTTACCATTTCTTGATTTTAATGTGAATTTTTTCTACTTTGAAGAAGTTGGAAAACCCTCTACCAAAGGGAAGGAAAAAGCCAAAGATTAAGGCTTTCTAAACTCCTTCAAGCTTCTTTATAAGGTTAGTGCATTATTATTTCATTTCCCATTTCATTTTCTTCAGGTTTAAATTTTTAGGTTTTTAATGAAATTTTGAGAATTGTGTGAATTGTGTTGGGGAATGCGTATTTGAATGTTTTAACTTGATTTTCCATGATTCTTAAGCATGATAGAATGCTTGGAAAGGAAGGGAAACATTTCCTTCCCATTAAACTAAGAGTGGCCGAACCTCCCTTAGAGGAAGGCCCTTTTGATTTGTTTCTTATTTTTATTTTCTTTAATGATTAATGAGTCTTTGAAAGGTTTTCTTTTAAGTAAGTATGTTTATTTTGAAAAGAAAGCATTTCCCCTTCTATTTACAAGAGTGGCCGAACCTATGGTGGGTGAAGGACACTATGTTTTCTTTGATTTCTATGCTTGATTTTAACTTGAATGAGTTTGTTAATAAGCAATTTGATGAGGGTTAAAACCTCTACTTTGAATTTTAGTGTTTAAGCATTTTATCAAGACTTAAAGAAGGTTTTGAATGTGTAAAAATGGGTTTTATGGTTATTTGTTTTAAGTAATGAATTTAATGGTTTTGAGTAGTGATTTTAAGTTAGTAATTAAGACTTTTGATGGAGGAAACCATTCCTCCTTTGTTTTCATAAAGAGGCCGAACCTTCTTTTAGTGAGTAAGGCACATTTTTTTTCTTCTAAATGATGGCTTCTAAGTAATTTAAGCTATATATATATGTACTATGAAAGTATGATTTTTGTTGAAATATGAGTGGGTTTGATGTACTTTTACAAGTTATAAGTTAAGAAAATTTGAAGTAAAAACAATTAAGTTATGAAAGTTTTGTTAAGAAATGAGTTATAAGAAATACAGTGTTTTATGAAGAAATAATATGATTTGAGCTCTTATGTACTTGGTTGAAATGTGACATGATATGATTCATTTACGTCAGATGAGCATGCTCGGCTTTAATGCCATTATGATATGATATGAGCTATGATCATATAACTAGGGTTATCAACCCTTATGTTTAAGTGGACGCACTTATTACGTATAAGTAGGCTTTAATGCCTTTATGTTATGGTTGGCGACCTAAGGCCAAATATGTTACGATACGGAATCAAATCTGTTATTATTTCTCCTAGTATGTTTGAGCCCCAAGATATAATGAAAGTAACAAAGCATATGTTTTAGATGCTAAAAACACTTTTGCTATGTTTTAACTCAAAGTATGGAAATGTATTTTAAATGAACACTTTATATATATTTATGATTTTGTTAACTTATAGTTAAGTTTTCATATGACTTATGTTTTAAGTATTTTTAATATAATGGAAATTTTATTATTTATTTCTAAGCATTTTATATGAAATATCTTCAAGTATTTTATTTAGCACCACTGAATCTTTCACTTAACGCGTTGATTTTCATCACACGCAGGTTGTGAGTGGTGGATGCTACCTGAAGACCGAAGGCATAGCATCAGAGAAGAAACTGTGTTTAGGGTAGGATATATTTTGAGATGTAATAATGGCATGTATAAAAATATTGTAAAAGATTGAGGTTATATATATAGTTTGTAATTTAATGAGATTTGTGATTAATTAAGATGTGATATCTTTATGTGAATTCGGTGTGTATGGTTAATAGCAATTAATTCTTGAATGAATGGTAATATAACATGATAGAACCTATATGGATTGATGTGAGTATTTAGAAGTGCTGTGTGATTTATTATGCTGATTTGGAGTTTTGGTTGTTTAGAGGAATAAATATTGGAAGTGTATCTGTTTTCTTTGTGTGGCAAGTCGATTTTTAGGGGAAACTCTTGCGAATTTTTCGTAGGAATTTCCTTAAATCTTTATTTAAAAAAAAAAGCTTCCCTCCTTATGAAAACTTAGCCACTTCTAATATATGATCTAGAAGTATTAAGTAAGATAAGACGATGCTACGATACCGAATGTGACATTCGTCATCTAGTTCTCTGGGGTTGGGGATGGGTATTACACTTTGCATGTTGCTTTATTTAATTTACGATAATTAATATACACACGTCAACCTGTGATAGTTCTAGTAAGAATTAATTCACCATTACTATTAGAAATAACTATTATACCTCCTTTCTTGGGAACAACTTGCACAGGACTTACCCAATTACTATCCAAGATTGGATAGATAATTTTAGCATCTAAAAGCTTTAAGATTTCTACCTTGACTACTTCCTTCATGTTTGGATTCAATCTCCTTTAGTGCTCAATTGTAGGTTTGTAATCTTCCTCCATCAAAATCTTATGCATGCACACACTTGGATTAATACCCTTCAAATCTGCAACAACCTTTTCTCTTGATCAAATGATAAGTGAGAAGAAATAATAATAGGAAAAGAATCATTATCACCTAAGAAAGCATATTTAAGGTGAGAGGGAAGCTATTTTAGTTCTTGCTTTGGTGCTTTGGTCTCTTCCTCACTTTTGATGTTTGGAACATTAGTATTAATGTTATCAATGATTAATGTATCTTTAGCATGCAAAGTGTCTTCCACACAATCATCAACAACATCAATTCTAAAACAATCACTAGAATCCATAGGAAGTTTGCAAGATTAAAGAACATAAAAAATAACTTCCTCTTGACCTACCTTTAAAGTTAGCTTACCTTCATGAACATCAATCAAGGCTCTTACAGTTGTAAGGAAAGGTCTTCCAAGAATGAGGGATCCTTCTCTATCTTCATCAATATCCAAGATAATAAAATCAATAGGAAAAAATAAACTTACCTACCTTGACAAGTACGTCTTCCACAATTCCCCTTAGGTATTTGATCGAGCGATCTACCAATTGTAGAGACATTCTTATTGGCTTTAGTTCTCCCATCCCTAACATCTTAAAAACCTCATAAGAAATAAGATTAATGCTTGCACCTAAATCAGCTAAAGCCTTATCAAAATCAAGATTTCTAATATTACAAGGGATAGAAAAACTTCCTGGATCTTTTAACTTAGGAGGCAATTTATTTTGAATGATTGCACTACACTCCTCCGTTAACATTACTATTTCTTGATCATCGATCTTCCTTTTCTTGCTCAAGATCTCCTTCAAGAATTTGCATAATTGGGCATTTAAGCAAGAGCTTCGGTTAAAGAAATATTTATTTGAAGCTTTTGAACACATTAAGAAATTTGAGGAAGCTTTTACCATCCTTTGTTTGCTTGAGTCTTTGAGGGAAAGGAACAGTTGGAACATAGGGTTTTACCTCCTCTATTTCTTCAAGATGGATGATAGGAATGTCCTTCTTCTCTTTCTTTCCTTCCTCCTTCTTGATTGGCCCCTCTAATTCTTTACCACTCCTCAAAGTAATAGCATGTACCTGTTCTTTAGGATTTTTCTCAATATTACTAAGTAATGTACCTTGGGGTCTTGAGGCCATTATGCTTGCAAACTATCCAAATTGAATCTCCAAATTCCTAATTGTCGCTTATTAAATTTTGTGATTTTCCCTAGTCTCATTCATGAACTCCATGTGGGATTTGGAAAAAGCAGTAAGGAGATCATTATGAACCTTTTTCTCTTAGGGAGGGAAACCTGGTGGTGGATTTAAGGCATTGTTTTGATTCCTATAAGAAAGATTAGGGTGAAACCCGTTGTCATAAGAGTTAGAATCTGGGCAATTCTTCCTTCCTTGATTCATCACGTAGTTGACTTGCTCCAAAGTTTAAGGGTTTAAGGTATCCAACATGCATTCCCCAACTCCATGTTGACCATTACACCTGTCACAAGCTTGCATAATAGAATTAATAGAGTTATTGGTCAACAAATCCAACTTTCTTACCATATTATCCACCTTCGCATTAAGCGCGGTTATGGTATCAATCTCATAGATTCATGCAGTCTTTTTCTGTTCTAAAGTATTTTGATAATGGCTATTGCTCGCCATCTCCTCTATCAAGTCATAAGCTTCATCAATCCCCTTTCTTTCAAAAGATCCTCCAGCAGCTGGATCTAAAGTAATTTTAATGTTAGGAGACAATGTATTATAAAAAGTTTGTACCTGTAACCACTTAAGTAGAGAATGAAGTGGGCACTTCCTCAGCAGGTCCTTGAATCTTTCCCAAGCTTCATACAAACTTTCTTGATCATGATGAGCAAAGGTCATTTTCTTATTGCGTAGCTTGGTGGTCTTTGAAGATGGAAAGAATTTTGCCAAAAAGTTTTGATCTAACTCCTCTCATGTGGTAAAACTTCATGCAGGGCATAATTGTAACCAAGCACATGCCTTATCTCTCAAGGTAAAAGGAAATAACCTCAATTTTATAGCATCCTCAGAAACTCCATTTTATTTAAAGGTATCACAAATTTCTAAAAAATTTGTGATGTGGGCATTGGGATCCTCACTAGGTAACCCTCCATATTGGATTGAGGCAGAAAGCATTTGAGTAATGACAAGTTTTATTTCAAAATTGTTAGCTTCTACCTTAAGCCTGGTGATACTTGAAGTGGTTCCATTGAGAGAGGGGATAGTATAATCACGCAAAGTGCGAATAAGAGGTCTTCGATTTTGCTCCAACTGGTGCTGCAGTATTTCTTGTTCCTCTTGTTCCACTAAATCATGTATTTCGTCTTCTATTCCAACCATGGTTGACTACCTTCATTGTTCACGCTCTCGATTCCTTCTTGCAGTGTTATACCTTCAACAAGTCTTTTCAATTTTTGGATCAAAAACTAAGAGTTCAATGCTACGAGATCGTTTTTGCATGAACACCTGAAAGAGTCCTTAGAAAATTTAAAACAATAGAAAAATAAATGTCTAAATTAATAGTAGGTTAATTAGTATTGATATTGGTACGCCAATCCCCGGCAACGGTGCCAAAAACTTGACAACGCTTTTCGCAAGTGTACCAAATTGCAACAAGTAATAAAGAGTGAGTAGAGTATTATCCCACAAAGCAACGGTGCCAAAAACTTGACAGCACTTTTCGCAAGTGTACCAAATTGCAACAAGTAATAAAGAGTGAATAGAGTATTATCCCACAAAGATTGTATACCAAGTACCAAAATTATCTTAATCTACTATTATTTAAATGATAATAAAGAGAATAATTGTAGAAATAAAATAGAATAGAATGAAACAGTAGAAAAGAATTCAAACAAGAAAATTTGATGAAAAGAAATCAAGATTTAAAAGCTACTAGGGATGTTGATTTCACTTAACTCTATGCAATTTGATCTATTTGTTTGCTAATCAATTTTAATTATTCAAGTAGGGGAAATAACCCTAAGGACACTAACAAGCTCTCCCGATATATTGTTGGCTATTTTAATCCTGTCTAATTACCTATCTCCTAATAGTGCAACCAAACATGAATTAAATCATTAAGTTTTATGGTTTGTTTAAGAATTCATAACCTAAGGTCATTAAATTATGAAAACCTCGCATGAGTCAAACCATATAGCTTCTGCATCAAGTTATTATTCCCATGTAATTTACTACCCTTTTTTTTATCAAAAATCCTTCTTTCGATAGTGATTAATGAAATAAATCAATCCAGGGGAGAAACTCTACCTAGAAGCATTAAGTTCAATAATAAATTATAACTTGAACAAAGAAAAACAAATCTAATATCATAAATTAGAGTAGAAGTTAAGCTACATCAAATCCCTAGTATGAGAGTTTAGTTCGGCATAGTAATTAAATAAAACTCACTTAAACTTGAAAATAATTCCATAATCAATCTGAATTAATGAAAATAAAAATAAGATAAAGAGTTTAGAGATGAAAACTAGTCAAACAACAACATAGACGGCTCCCTTGATTCTTTACACAACTTGAATGCTTGAAGTCTTAAAGAGAGAAGAAACTAAGAAAAGAATAGAATATAGATCTAATATCTAAGATTCGATGCTTCAAATGCCCTGGTGATCCTCCTTTATATAGACTTCATAGGGCGTCTTCTAATCCGAGTAGGAAAATAGCTTGCCTAATTAGGAAGAAATATTATATGTGTAGGAAACTGACTTTGAGTTGGATTTCTTCCTAATTAGGAGTCTTTTTCCAATGGGTTGGGCTTGAGTAATGCTATGGGAGGCTCTTTTATTAATCTTATGCAGATCCATATATGGGCTTCGTCTGGGCTTCAAATCTTCATTTGCTAAATAGTGGAATTTGGCCACTTAAATTTTTCAGCATAACCTTCCTTGATGCGAATTTGACTATTTTTCTGTTAAAAACCCTTCAAATCAAGTTTATCAAGAATTAAAGAATAAGATTGAAAACATAAATAAATCTAAATAAAAGCTAATCAAACTAATAAGAAAATACTAAAATTTCTAATAAATCTTAAGCTAAAAGTACTATGAAATATGACCTATCATCTATGTCTATCTTTTTAATTGATAAATTGGCCACTTAGTAGTTTATACATGGATTCAAAGTTGTGTACAATTTTTTTAAATAATTGTATACTTGCAAGGACATAGCCCTACATCAATATCTTTTTATTTCAAATCTTTAGTATGAGTGTTTAATTCAACATACTAATTAAATAAAACTCATTTAGACTTGAAAATAATTTCATAGTTAATATGAATAATGAAAAATGGAAATAAGAATAAGAGTTTCAAGATAAAAACTAGTCGACGAATAACATGGATGACTTCTTTGATTCTTTGCACAAACTTGAATACTTGAAGTTTTAAAAGAAATAAAACTAAGAAAAGAGTAGAACCAAGATTTAAGATCCAAGATTCAATGATAATCCAATTTTTTAAGTTATCTCTTTTTACATAGACTTCATAAGGTGCCTTTAAATCTGAGTATAAAACTAGCTGGCCTAATTAGGAAGAAATATGATTTGAATAAAAAACTATTTTTGTGTTGTATTTCTTTCCGATTAAGAGTCTTCTTTAACCAAATAGAGATGTAACTCAAACAAGGTAAGTCTTCTATTATTCTCATGCAGCTCCATGCACAAGCCACACCCAGACTTCAAATCTACATGGGCTAAATAATTAAATTCAGCCTACTTCGAATGATCAGCTTTTCTTGGTAATGCGGCCGTGTACTTTACTGACTTGATCATGTGGAGCTTTTAACTCCATATTTCAGCTCTAACCTTTTTTATGCAAATTTTTAATTATTTTCCTACCAAAAACTTTTCAAATTAAGACCATCAAGAATTAAGGAAACTTAATTAAAAAAATAAATAAATTTAAGCCAAAATTAATCAACGTGATTAAAAATGCTAAAAATCCTAATAAAAATTAAACTAAAAATACTATTAAAAATAAGATCTATCAAAATTTTCCAAACTTAAACTATTGCTTATTCTCAAGCAATAAAACTAAAAACAAACAAAACAAAAACACAAAATAGACTATCAACGTTGGATTAATATAATTTGGAATAATTATTCACGGTCTCAAAAATATAAAAAATTTCTTAACATGAGAATAAACTCAGTATTTCTTATACTAGTCATATTCTTGCAAAAATTCAAGCCTTTGACAAAACACATTCCTTAATGTAAGCATAAGTTGATAAAACTCTAACACTAATAATTGATCAAACTATGATAAATAGAATATGAATTTTTACAAAAGTTATTAACCTAAATAATAGATGATGAATATAAATTCAATATTCTCATAAGCAAACTTAGTCATTCGTTCTCCATAATTTTAAATGCTACATAATTGTAAAGACCAAAAGATCTTTTATTAAGGTTGTAATGGAGTTTTGGGGTTAATTTAGTTAAACAAAGAAGATGGATAAAAGATAAACAAAAAGTGCAACAAGTGTAGAATATCAATATTTCAATTATACTAAAAGATGTATTTTTATTTATAAAGGAAGATTATTTTGAAGTTCTTCACTAGTTCAATACTAGAGATGTTTTGGCAAGGTCTCTTTCATAATTTTTGAATAATTCCTTCATTGCTAAAAACAATTCTCCAAACTTGAATTTTTAATTGTTTGCTTTCAGGGCTCCTTTTTTTTTTATTTTTTAATTTCTCCATTTGCTAGTATTAACGAAAATTTCCCCTTTCATTTTATTGCTATGTTTTAATAAAATCAAATTCTTTCAATTATATATTATTGCACTTAGGATAGATTTTAAATTGGTTTAAAGGATAGGTTTAATGGTGGAAAACAAGAAGAAATTTTAATTATAACTTCAAATAGGTTGTAAAGGTCATAATCAACTTAGGGCGGTCTACGCTAAAATATGAAGTTCAACAAAGAATTCTTAAATCATCTTTTTCTAATGTGAGCATTTTAAAAATTTTGCCTAAAAGAATTTCTAATTTTGTTGAATTAATTTAGATCAAATCATACATATATATCATAATAATTACAAAAATTGGTGTTTATGATCTTAAAACTAAATGTTCACATCAAGAAATCATGTTAATTTAAATTTAAACTTAAACATTACCTAGAAAAATAACTAAATTTATTACAAGTTATTAGATTATGATAATTTTTAATCTTGCTCATAGTTATTTTAACCATATTAGGCTAACAATACAAAATAAGCAAAAATTTTAATCAAAATTTCCCTTCCCCTAACTTAATTTAGCACATTGTCCTCAATGTGTGAAACTAAAAATAATTCCCCAAACTTAATATCATGCCTCAAAACAAAGTGCAAGAAATATGAAATAAAAATAAGGTAAGAACCTTTTACCACCATTATATTGAGGAATACAATGAAAATGAGAAATTAGAATCCAATTGCTAAAAGCTGAGAAGAGAAAAAAAACTACATAACAAAATCAAAACACAATATCTAGCAAAAACTTGAAAGAGAAACATAAAAACAAATAGTTCAAGCATAAAGATAAATAAAGTTTAAACATTAAATGAACTAAGCGAAAATAACAAAACTAAAATAAGAACTCAATATGTAGGAGGTGGTGGATGAGGAGGTTGCAACATATGTGTAATCGTTTGGAGCTAAGCATTTAATCCTTTGTACAGATTTTGCATCGTGTCAAATTGAGAATCAATGGTTCCATAAGATACATCAAGGCTGGAAAATCAACTAGACATCAATATTTCCATTCGTTCCATATGGTCATCGAACATGTCCATCCTCTATAGGATGTGAGCTAACACCTCATTAGTTTCATCTTGCGACACTGGATGTGAAGGACCTACACTAGAAAAAGCAAAAAAAGTAGGAGGTAGACCTCCAATGTTAACTCCATCGTCATCTCCTTCGACTTCAACCTCAACCTCCTCTTCTAAAGCATCTTCCCCGGGTTGGTCATCAACTCCAGCCAATTGGTAAGTATCTCCATGCCTAACTATCATGCTCATTGTAGCCATCACTTCAGTTTCTAAATGGGTATTCTTTCCATTATCTAGCACAACTAAGTGGGTTCTCTCAGTGTTGAACAAGCTATTACCAATCCTAGTAATGGAACTCCCTATTACTATATTGCTTGTGTTTTCAAACCCAACCAATAGCAACCATGGAGCTTGATCCCTTTCTCAATAGCCCATAAAAAATACAATTCATTTACTGCCACAACACCATCACTCTCTTGTCTTGCAAAAATTGTTCGGGCAAAAAACTTATGAATATAGCGATAAGTAGGATTTGGCAGACTAGTGCCTTAGAACTTTTAGAATTATACCCATGTGAACCTGTAAAAAATTCTCACGCATCAACTTCACTAAAGTTAGAGGGAACAAACTTACTAGCATTTTCAGTAAGAAACTCAAAAATATAATTTAATTCATCTATAGTAAGTTGGTGTTTCCTTTCACTTAATTGAAAACTAATTTTGGATTCAATTTCGTTCAAAGTAGGGTATATGTAACAAGAATACATGCTTAAAAATTCTAGAGTTAAAGGTGCAAACACATAATCCTTCATAGTAATACCCCACCCAATCCTTTTCAAAGGTTCAATCATAGCCTCTTTAAGCCCTACCATACTCATGCTTGTTCATCAATAATTCTGTTTGGTAACATGGGTTTCAAAGCAAGATTTTTGTAACTTGTTAACTACTCCAGTGTCGAGAGTGGGAATGGTGGTGGTGGAATTTCTAGTGGAAGTGTGGTGGTAGCCCTCCTCACATTTTGTGGGTTTTGCATAGGAACTTGCACGTTTGAACGTGCTCTTGATGAAGAGGAGGTGGTTCTTCTTCTTTTTGACGTCATGGGTAAAGATAAGGTTTTGTTCTTCTAGAGAGAGAAAGGAAAACAAGAGGGAAAGGAGAAAGAGGAAGAAGATGGGAATGGGTGGTTATGGAGATTTTTAGAGAGAGGAAAGGGTTGAGATGGAGAGAGAGAAGTAGATTTAGGGTTGAAAAGAAAAGAATCGTACCTTTTAAAGAGGTTTGGAAATCTGTGTGCTGGACTGCCAAGGGCATTCTGTTGGCCACAGCCTACTCATGGAGTCCTTTGACTCTTGGCGTGCTAACTGCTACTACTAAATGGCCATGGCGTCTGATATGGCTAGGCCATGTCACCAGCAAACGTTATTTACCTGAACATGCACAATCACTATGGGTGTGGCATAGGCAATGGGCAGGGCGTGGACCTTTCTAAGTCTCTAAAGTTGGCATGGATAGCATACCACAACCTTAACGTATGACACGGCTAGGCCGTGGCTATTACAGAAGTCCCATAGAAACGTTGCACGATTGACACCTTCACTTTGAACAGCCACGGGTGTGGCATAGACCACAGCCAGCCCGTGGACTCTTTTATGACTTCTTCTTGAAAAGACACTTGATCACCATAGTCGTGGAAATTTACACGATCTAGTTGTGGGATCCTCTTAACCTTGCTTTTCCTTATTTTGGAGCAAATTGATGTCACGGGCGTGGCGTCTAACACGGCTAGCTTGTGGACTCCCCCGACTCTCTTAGAAAAACCCCTTATGCTTAACACAACCATGGCATAGAACACGGCCAAGCCATGTACTCTCCTAAACCTCTCTTTTGAGCTCATGCAAAACACAAAAAATTAGATTGTAAGTTTGGTGAAATAAAAATGTATCAAAACAAAGGAAGAACTAGATAAAAATTAGACAAAAACTACATAAAAGAAGAAAACAAAGCAAAACTAAAATTTAAGTAAAACATGGATTCTCTCCTACAAGCGCTTTTATTTAACATTGATAAGCTCAAATCACTAGGCCCTTTTAGGTGAGGCTCTTAGCTATTTTGACTGGACCAAAACCTCCATCTTGATTTACTTTTAGCCTTTGAACATTGAATTTGAAATTCCAGTCTCCATCAACTATTTCAATCGCTCCATATGGAAAAATTTCTTTGATGGTGAATGGTCCAAACCATTGAGATTGTAATTTTCCTGAAAATAGACAAAGTCTAGAGTTATAAAGTAATACATGTTGATTGACCCTCAGATTTCTTAAGATAATATGCTTATCATGCCACTGTTTAGTGCAGTTTTTATAAATCTTGGCAATTTTATAAGCATGCAACCTCATTTCATCCATCATATTCAATTGAAGCAACCTCCTCTCTCCTACCTCTTTGGCCTTAAAGTTGAGAAACATAATTGCCAAATATGCCTTGTGATCCAACTCGACAGGTAGATGACATACCTTATAATAAACCATTTGATATAGAGACATACCAATTGGTGTTTTGAATGCAGTTTTATAATCCCAAAGTGCATTATCAAGTTTCTTGGACCAGTCCTTCTTGATTGACCAATCTTAGACTCTAATATCTTTCTTATATCTCTATTTATTACCTTTACTTGTCCACTTTTTTGTGGATGGTATCGAGTACCTACACGATGAGTAACACTATATTTTGAAAGAAGAGAATTTGGGTACTCATTACAAAAATGCTTACATTTGTCTGTGATTATTTCTTTAGGAGTACCATGACATGTGAAGATGTATTTCTTGATGAAATACATCACACTCTTGGCATCTTTGCTGGGAAGAGCAACAACCTTAGTGTAACGCCCTCACTCAAACCACTAAAGGAATTATCCGCTTTAAATCAAGTCGGCTCCCCCATACAAGATCGGCAGGACCCACACGATTTTGTCCCGCAGGTGAAATGGAAACTTCCTAGGAGGTCATCCATCCTGGGATTTTTGTCAAACGAGCATGTTTAACCCTGGAGTTCTTCTAACTCTCCAGCCATTCCACTAAAAGGCGCCTTTGATGATTAGTTACCCCCTTTTCAATATATGATCCGATTCATTCCTGTGTCTCGCATTCCACTACCCTAGCTAGCCTGCCATCCTAGAAGCTCGCCAAGAGCCCCTTGCTCTACTCGCCCTCTTAGGATCGCTTTGCCGGGTCGGGATGTCACACTTAGCCCATTTGGAGACGTCATCCATCACTACTAAGATGTATTGGTTAGAATAAGAAGATAGGAATGGTCCCATGAAATCCAAGCCCTAAACATCAAAGATCTCCACTTTAAGAATGTTGTTCAATGGCATCTCATGTCTCTTAGAGATATTTTCTAACCTTTGGCAATGATCATAAAGACGAACAATGTTAAAAACATCTTTAAATAAGTTAGGCCAATACAAATTGCTTTCTAATATATGTGCCACCATCTTGTTTCCTCCAAAATGTCCTCCAAATTCCATTGAATGATAAAAATAAAGAACACTCTCCATCTTTTCTTCTAGCACACATTGTCTAAAGAGTTGATCACTATAGTACTTGAACAAGAAAGGCTCTTCCCAATAATAATATTTAAGTTCATGAAAGAATTTTTTTCTTTTGTTAATAAGAAAGATTGGGAGGAGTGATCTTGCAAGCAATTCCGCATACAATCGAGCTGGCATATTTGATAGAAGAAGAAGATTTCATAGGAGAAGTCTTCATTAATTTACACCTCTTCTTGCCTTCCTTCCCCCAACAAGGTTGCCAGTTCTCTTTTTATGACCAATCTCCAAATCAAAGTCCTATAAAAGAAGAACATAATGAATTAGTCTATGCTTTACATTTTCTTTTCTAACAAATATTTAATTGCTGAGTGATCAATATACTCTATTATTTTAACTCTAATTAAATATGCTTTAAATTTATCAAAAGCAAAAACAATAGCAAGAAGCTCCTTCTCTGTGTTGGCATAATTTAATTGCGCATCATTAAATGTACAACTAGCATAATAAATGACATGCAACTTTATTTCTTTTTTTTGCCCAAGAATAGCTCCTATAGCATGATCATTAGTATCACACATGAGTTCAAAAGGTAGGCTTGAATCCGGTGTGACAAGAATAGGAGCTCAAATTAATTCCTTCTTCAACCTGTTAAAAGCTTCTAAACACTCTTTGTTAAAATCAAAAGAAACATCTTTAACCAATAAATTATAAAGAGGTTTTGTGATTTTTGAGAATGATAAATCTCTTATAGAGACCTACATGACTAAGAAAACTTCTCACCCCTTTTACTAAATTTGGAGGAGGTGGTTTTTCAATTACCTCTATCTTGGCTTTGTCACCTCCATTTCCTTCTTGGAGAACTTATGACTTAAAACAATGCCCCCACTAACCATAAAGTGACATTTTCCCCAATTTATAATAAGGTTAGTATCCTCATATAATTTCATTACTAGAGAAAGGTTTCAAAGCCAAGAATCAAAAGAAGAACAAAAAATAGAAAAGTCATCCATAAATACTTTAATGAATTTTTCAACCATATTAGAAAATATGGACATCATACATCTTTGAAAAGCTGTAAGTACATTGCACAACCCAAAAGGCATTCTGTTATAAGCAAAAGTGCCATAAGGGCAAGTGAAAGTAGTCTTCTCTTGATCCTTAGGAGCTATGGGTATTTGAATATACTTTGAGTAACCATCTAAAGAACAGTAGTAAGGATAACATGCAAGTCTTTTAAGCATTTGATCAATAAAAGGTAAAGGGAAATGATCTTTGCATGTTGCTTCGTTCAATTTTCGATAATCAATAAACACACGCCAGCCTATGACAATTCTAGTAGGAATCAACTCACTATTTTTATTAGAAATAACTGTCATACCTCCCTTCTTTGGAACAACTTGAACAAGGCTTACCCAACTACTATCTGAGATTGGATAGATAATGCCAGCATCCAAAAGCTTAATGATTTCAACTTTGACTACTTCCTTCATGTTTGGATTTAATCTCCTTTGGTGCTCAATTGTAGGGTTGTAGTCTTCTTCCATCAACATATTGTGCATGCGCACACTTAGATTGATCCCATTTAAATCTGAAATCGACTCCCCTAAAGCTTTCTTACCCTTTCCTAGAATTTGTAACAACCTTTTCTCTTGATCAAATGATAGGTGAGAAGAAATAATAACAGGAAAAAGAGTTGTTCTCACCTAAATATGCACACTTTAAATAGGAGGGAAGTTGTTTCAATTCTTGCTTGGGTGGCTCACTCTCATTCTCTCTTTTTATGCTTTGGATATTAATGTTAATGTCACCTTTATCAATGATCAATTTGTTTTTAACATGCAATGTGTCTTTACACAATCGTCAATAACATCAATTCTAAAGCAATCATTAGAATCCATAGGAAGCTTATAAGATTTAAGAACATAAAAAACAACTTCCTTTTTACCAACCTTTAAAGTTAGCTTACGATCATAGACGTTAATCAAAACTTTTGCAATTGCAAGGAAAGGTCTACCATGGATGAGAGATCCTTCTCTATCTTCATCTATATCAGGGATAACAAAATCAACAAGAAAAATAAACTTACCTACCTTCACGAGCACATCTTCTACAATACCCTTTGGATATTTAATCAATTGATTCACTAATTGTGGAAACATCCTTGTTGGTTTCAGCTCACCCATCCCTATCATCTTGAAAACTTTATAAGACATAAGATTAATGCTTGCACCTAAATTAGATAAAATTTTTTCAAAATCAAGATGTTCAATATTATAAGAGTTAGAAAAACTTCCTAGATCTTTTAACTTTGGAGGCAATTTATTTTGAATGAATGCACTACACTCGTCTGTTAACATTATCGTTCCTTAATCATTAATTTTACTTTTCTGGCTTAGTGTCTCATTCAAGAATTTTACATAACTGGGCATTAGAGCAAGAGCTTCAGTAAAAGGGATGTTTGTTTGAAGCTTTTTGAAAACATCCAGAAATTTAAGGAAACTTTTATCATCTTTTGATTGCTTGACCCTTTTTGGAAAAGTAACTGGTGGAACATAAGGCTTTAATTCATCTTTCTCTTTAAGATCAATAATGGAGATCTTCTTCCTTTCATGTTCTTGCTTTTCTACCTTCTTCATAAGTGGATCCTCCAATTGCTTTCCATTCCTAAAAGTGATAGCCTATACCTATTCTTTTGGATTTTTCTCAGTGTTACTAGGTAACGTACCTTGAGGTCTAAAAGCCATCATGTTAGTAAACTGTCCCATTCGAATATCCAAATTCCTTATCGCAACTTATTGGACTTTATGATTCTCCTATTGGATCCTATCATTTTCTTGAGTTTCATTCTTGAAATCCATATGGGATTTAGAGAGAGCAGTGAGGAGATCATCATGAGGTTTTTTCTTTTGAGGAGGAAAACCTAGTGGTGCATTCAAGGCGTTGTTTGGATTCCCATAAGGAAGTTTATGATGATTCCTCAACCTGTTATCATAAGAGTTAGAATATGGGTAATTCATCCTTTTTGGATTCATCACATAATTGACTTGCTCCAAACTTTGAGGATTAAGATTATCCAACATGCATTCTCCAACTCATTGTTGCCCATTACACCTGTTACATGCTTGCACAATAGAATTACCAGAGCTAGTGGTCAACAAATCCAACTTCCTTATCATATTGTCCACTTTGGCATTGAGTGTGATGATGGCATCAATCTCATAAACTCTTGCAGGCCTTTTCCTTTCAAAGGTATTTTGGTAATGGCTATTGCTTATCATCTTTTCTATCAAATCATATGTCTCATCAAACCCCTTCCTTTCAAAAGATTCACCAGCAATTGTATCTAAAGTGATATTTATATTAGGAGACAATGCATTATAGAAAGTATATACTTGTAACCACTTAGGTAAGCTATGATGTGGGCACTTCCTCAATGGGTCTTTGAATCTCTCCCAAGCTTCACACAAACTCTCTTGATCACGATGAGCAAAACTCATTATCTCATTACAAAGCTTTGTGGTCTTTGAAGATGGAAAGAATTTCACAAAAAAATTTTGGGCTAGTTCTTCCTATGTAATGAAACTTCCAGCAGAGCATGATTGCAACCAAGAATCTACTTTTTCCCTTAGAGTGAAAGGAACGAGTCTCAATCTTATGGCATCTTCAAAAACTCTATTTTGCTTGAATGTATCACAAATCTTCAGGAAATTTATGATGTGAGCATTAAGATCTTCATTGGACAAAACTCCATACTGAATTGAGGTTGATAGCATTTGAATAATTGTAAGATTGATCTCAAAATTATTAGCTTGCACCCTAGGCCTAGTGATATTTGAGGTGACCTTATTAAGGGAAGGAGTTGTATAATCTCACAAGGTGTGAATAGGAGGTCATGGCCTTTGATTATTTAAGTAGAGCTGATGTTGCAAAACCTACTGCTCTTTGTGCTAGAGTAAATCCTCTATTTCTATATCATCAACCATGTGTGCTCGTTGCCCTTATTCATGTTCTTGTTCTCTTCTTATAATGTAGTTTCTACGATAAGTCTTTTCAATTTCTAGATCAAAGACTAAAGGTTCAACTTTGCAATATCTTCTTTGCATAAAACACCTAAAATTCTTAATAAAACAAAGTCAGAGTAACAAGAAAAATAAATGTCTAAATTAACAATATAGTAATTAGTATCAATATTGAAAATGCCAACCCCCGACAATGACGCCAAAAACTTGACAAGGCAAATTCACAAGTGTATGAAATCACAACAAGTAATAAAAAATGAGTAGATTATCGTTTCCACGAAGATTGTATACAAAATACCAAAATTATGTTAACCTAGTATTATTTAAACGACAATAAAGAGAATAATTGTAAAACTAATAAAATAAAACAAAGAATAAGAAATAAAACAAGAATATTTGATGAAAAGAAATTAAGGATTAAAAGCAATAAGGAATTTTCACTTCACTTAACTCTATCCAATTTATGTTATTAGTTTGATAATCAATTTTAATTATTCAAGTAGGGAAAATAATCATAAAATAACTAACAAGCTCTCATGATATATCTTTAGCTATTTTAACCCATTTTAATTACCTATCTCCCAATAGTGCAATCAAACATAAATTAAATCATTAAGTTTTATGGTTTTTTTATGAATTCATAACCTTAGGTTGTTATGAAAACCCCCCATAAGTCAAACCATATAGCTTCTGCATCAAATTATTATTCCTATGTAATTTATTACCTTTTTCAAATCCTTCTCCCGATAGTGATTAATGAAATAAATTAATCCATGGGAGAAACTCTACCTAGAAGCATTGAGTTCAATGATAACTTATACTTTGAACAAAGAAAAGTAAATCTAATATTATAAATTGGAATAGAAATTAAGCTACATCAAATCTCTAGTATGAGGGTTTAGTTCAATATAGTAATTAAATAAAACTCAATTAAACTTGAAAATAATTCCATAGTCAATATGAATAACGAAAAATGAAAACAAGAATAAGAGTTTTGGAGATAAAAACTAGTCTACGAATAGCATGGACAACTTCTTTGATTCTTTACACAAACTTGAATGCTTGAAGTTTTAAAAGAAAGAAAACTAAGAAAAGAGTGGAACCAAGATCTAAGATCCAAGATTTGATATTGATCCAATCATTGTAGTGATCTCTCTTTATGTAGACTTCATAGGATGTATTTGAATCTGAGTAGAAAACCAGCTGGCCTAATTAGTAAGAAATATTATTTGAGTCGAAAATTGTTTTTTTATTATATTTCTTTCCAATTAGGAGTCTTCTTTGACCAAATACAGTTGGAACTCAAACAAGGTAAATCTTCTATTAAGCCATGCCCAGGCTTCAAATCTACATGGGCTAAATAATTAAATTTGGCACACTTTGAATTTTCAGCTTTTCTTAGTAACAGGGCCGTGTACTTTATTGACTTGATCATGTACTTTACTGACTTGACCATGTTGATCTTTTAACTCTATTTTTCAGCTCCAACCTTCTTTGATGCAAATTTTACCTATTTTCTTACTAAAAATCTTTCAAATCAAGACTATCAAGAATTAAGGAAACTTAATTAAAAATATAAATAAAAGCCAAAATTAATCAAAGTGATTAAAAATGCTAAAAATCCTAATAAAAGTTAAACTAAAAATACTATAAAAATAAGACCCATTAACATTTGCATATGAGTGAAAAGGCAGAAATTCTATATGAGTGAAATGTTAGTAATATAACTCAATTAACATTTGCATAACTAAGGATTGTTTGTATTTTTTTGTGTATGGAAAATTAATCTCTTACTGTTTATTTTGTTTTATTTTGTTGAAGTTGTGATCTTTTTATGGGTTCAAAGCTAGAGAACAAAGGGATGCATGGAGGGTATGCACTTGAGTATCTATGAGTGGTTTCCCATGTGTAATCAATACAGTCTCTAAATCCTCACTCTTCTTCTCTCCCATAATCATGTTATGCTTTAACCTATCTACATGCCATTTTTTATCTATATTTTTTTCTAACAGCTTAGGGCGATTAGTTATTTTTCGAATGATTAAAAGGGAAAAATAGGCTTGGTTCATTTTAACTTTATGAAAGTTGGTTTTCTTTTATTAGATCCGTTTTAACGTCCTTAGGTAGGCGACATTATTTTGGGAAAAGGGACTTTTGTAAAAATAGCTCTTACTTTGGTAAGAACTTTTTTTTGGAGTCTCCACCCTCTTTAGAAAAAAAATTCATGAACTAGTCATTTCTTTAAAAATGACCAATCCGGTTTTAAATAGAGACTGGGTAAGGGTGTTAGGTAAGGTCACAAGAAGGTGATAGACACCTAGATCACCTGGTTAGAAATTGGCCTCCTCGTTATCTATTCATTCACAATCTCAATAATAGATTAATTATAATTAAGGTGTAAAATGTGCTTTTAATGTAATTTTTGGAACACGATAATCATGAGTAATAACAATTAATCATAGCATGAAGAATAATCAATGAAAGAAAAGGAGGAAGGAGAATAAAGTTATAACTCATTCTTGCTTTACATTCTACCCTTCAAACCATTAAGATTTCCCAAACCCATAAATTATTACACAAAGCGATGAGTAGGATTCATTATGAATCCTTTACATGATGCTCAAAATAATAAAAGCAATGAAGGAAAGCATCCAATATAAGCATCGAGGTCATGCATTCAACATGAATTTAACACAATCACGATCAAGTAATAACATAAAGCAAAGCAAGAGCAACAATAAAGGAAACAAAATAAATATTAACAACATAAAAAATTAGAGGTTAGTGCATAAATGAATAAAGAGTAATAATAGTAAAGAACGTATGTAAATGAACTTGAAATTTAAAGAATAGAAAAGTAAATGGCATAAAAGTAAAAAAAAATGTGGATTATTAGCTTGAAACTAGATTTGAGTTTAAGAATTTAGTGTTCATCATCAATAATGAACAACTATGATCATCACTATCGTTTCTTGTTCTTTATTTGTTCATCCGAGCCCAAAATGAGTCCTATACACATTTTAAACTTAAGTGCTTAACGATCGACTCAATTGGATCCTAAAATCATGAATATTATTTGAAAAGCTTGGCTCTAGGGCCTGAATTGAAGACTCATGCGCCACTAAGAGTGGTGTGAGTTGCATGTGCCACTACGTGTGGCATGCGAGGTCTTGCACAAATCAGATACCTAGAAAATTATTGTGTTCTGTTTGGCTAACCATAGTGGCGTACGGCCACGTAGAGGCATAGCGCCTCCATCGTGTGGTGTGTGCCACTATGGTTTAGGGCATAGAACCTAGTTGATCACAAGTTTCCCTCACAACCAATTTAAAAGGGGTATCTTTAATACACCAAAAGAGGAAGAAGGTGGAGGAAGTGAAGAGAGACTCTCAAAAATTACTTGGTTTCAATCGAAATCTAAAGATTTTTGGGAAATGAAAACCAAGAAACCCAAGAGCTTTAATTCTTATTGAATGTTCTGAGTTTTTGTTAAATGAATGTGTTTATGGGTCTTTGATCATGAAGTTTAGTGAGTTTTTGTCAAGATGAATCAATGAATTTCAAGATTTTGAGTTGGAACCACAAGGTATAATTTAAAATCCAAAGTGAGCAGAGAAAATGCAAGAATTTCCCCTCTTGTGATAAAAAATGCTCCTCATCTCTTAAACCCTTGGCCTAGTTATAAGTAAATGGGGAGATAGGGTGACCTTTTTCTAGGGCCTAGCTGGCAAGTGCAACTAGCATCCCTTAAAATCAGGTTGTGCCCATTTTTGCTAAAATAGTCTGGGTGGCATGCAAAATGTGACAGTGCACTGGGATACTTCCCAGGTGAACATAAGGTCCTTCCTAGACCCGGCTTCTTTGCGAAACCCTTAAAAATTCAAAAAGTAAAAATGGTCAAACAAATCATTCTCCTTAAACATGGACCATTGGTCCAAGAATTATGGCAATCAAGCATCCTGATTTCATTTTATATGAAAAAGCTTATCATCACTAAGTCATTTTGGGGCAAAAATTGAGCATCTACAATTCGCCTCCACTTTAATGATGTTTAGCTTTTTGAACAAAATGTCATTACAGTGTAAAGTAGACACGTAAGTAAGAAATACTGACCTAATAGTTGTGAATTTGCCATTTCTTGGTCAGATAGGATAGCTTCCTTTGGATTGAATTGCATTCTTTAAACAACTTAGATGGACGAAGTGCACCATTTGGGGGCTTTGCTGGTGAGAGGTGCCAATTTTGGTGAGGTTTGATGAAAGAATTGCATCATGGTGGTGGTTGACATCTTCTATAGGTGAATGCGTCCTTTTAGCGACTTTGATTTCAAATGCGTCACTTTAGATGGGTGTCACTTTGAACGTCTTGATCTGAAGTATATCATTTTGGGTGGGTGTGTTCTTTGAACGACTTTAACTAAAATGTGTCACTTTGGATGAGTGTCTCTTTAGACGGATGCATTCTTTGAATGACTTAGTTTGAAATGCATTACTTTGGACAAGTACGTTCCTTGAATGACTCGATTTGAAAAGCATCACTTTGGACGAATCTATGAGAAGTAATTTTATGAACAAGAAACAAAGGTCGTTGGCCAATTACTTGTAGGCTCGAAAATTATACCTGTGACTAGCAGTGGTGCCCCTACTAAGGTGGTAAGCCATGTTATGTTGTCGGCTAAGCATAAAAGTTGGGTCGCAGCTAATGGCCTGCAAACCACAGTTGGGGCCAAGAAGTCCAAAGAAATCTTATACAAAGGTGGAAAGGAACCTCTTAGGTTTCACTTTCATCCTTTCCACTTAAACTCCCTCTAAGTCTCCATCTTCGTTCAAATCAATATGGTAGCCTAGAACATCAAAAATTGGATCCCCAAGGGCATTGTGGTATATCTTGTGACTTGGGAATTAAACTCTGGCATGTGGTTGCAGGAGATCTCACCCACATTAGACAGTTCGGTCAGGATTCAGCTAGATTTTTTCTAGGCACCTCTACTGGGCACCGCCTAGGTAGTTCTGAATTCTCTTTACTTTTTCTTTCCATTTCCCTGCATGAGGAACACTAGAAACGCGAAAGTAATTGGTTAAAACTGAGAATTAGGTTAGGTTTTACCTATTTGGCTCGATTTGCGACTGTGTTGTGCAACCACTGTTGAGGCATATGCCATTGCTTGTTAGCAGCTAGGTATCGCGTAAGGGACATCACTAATGGCGTGTGCCACTTCACTAGTGGCTGGCATCATTACTAGTGACTAGTGCCACTAGTCAGGAAAAGAATCTCTTTGGATTTTTTTTTTGCCTGTAAAGAAAGATACTTGTATATTTTTGTACTTGGCACTTATTAATCGAAGTACTTACAATATTTTATTTTGCAAAAGAGTGTTTCACCCATAAAAGCTGGCAGGAACACCTACGCTGCCGACAAATGGTTTGACTAGTTACCAGAAAGAGTATAGGAACACGTTCGAGAAGCTGATTTTTGGCGCTTTATCGATACTCTATCCTAGTCATAAGAGCGGATCTTGCCCTCAAGTATTCTTGCTCTGATGGAGTGGTGGATGGATAACACTCATACATTCCATCTACTATTTGACAAGATAATGATCGCACCGGTGGACTTTATTGCTATCACCAGCCTACCATTTGAAGGATGGTTGGTTGTATTTGATGATCGTCTTCACTCATTGAGTCGGGCAAACTTACAAGTGAGCTAAGGCTGCTATTGGGCATCGAGTCCACCATTTCCAAAAAACGGGTGTGGTATGACATCTGCACCTAGTTTCAAAGTATGCCTCGGAAGGAGGTAAAGGCAATGGATATTAATATAATGGCACGAGCTTACTTGTTCTACCTACTTGCCACCACACTATTCACCAACATGGGAATGATCCAAACTTAGCATTATTGGGCCCACTGTAGGACTTCAAAACCACTAGGTAACAAAACTAAGGAGTTGCTACAATATAATACCCTGAAATTTTTATTTCGAAACATTCCCATTTAAATTTAAATTGTAAATTATTAGCTAATAATATTACGCCACGTAATATTATGGGGATCGAAAATCATTTTGGTTCGCCCGAAAATTTATTGAATAACCAT